>CP137672.1:11077463-11271890 GCA_037976565.1 Mesocentrotus franciscanus | reverse complement strand
TCAAAATTTCCGTTCCATATTTTTGTCAGATTGCAGAGCAGCCGAGTTGCTTTCGACAGCAGTTCGTCCGGGGAGACACTTCGCACGCAGACGGTTGGGATACTCGCAAATACATGCACGCTTACATATTCTTTCCTACCGGCAGTCCGCACTTTGATGGTTTAAAACATAATTATTGAAAGTGACATTCCCGCCCAACTATTGCTTATGACAGCCCAATCTCAATCTTGGCTCCGCTTGATCGAGAGCCATGTTAAAGGTTTTACCATAAATGTCATGATCTGCATTTAGATTTTATTTATATACGCAGTTTATGTCGGTAAATGACTGAGTATTAGGCTTGCTTTCTTGATTTTACATCTTCACAAGTTTCCGCGGCTCGGTTTTATTTCGGTAAAACAAAAATCAATAAAGGAGAAAGAACTTATATAGATAACTAAAATCAGAACCACTGATACCTAATATAAATTGTACCCGTTTTTTTCGCGATGCTACAGCATCGTAATATAAAGCGATATCCTTTGGAAGAATTTTTTTCCCCTTCTCCATGTTAAGTGTTTGAATATATGGTTCGAGTGTTCACATCTATTTTCTTCTTGTGTGTTTTCTGTTTAAAATGTTTACTTTCTCCATGTCGAAAGACAAGACTGCGATAGCAAGTAGATCACAACCTATGCAAGTGGGAGTTATATTTTAAAGTTGATATTTATTTTTCTATCAGATCCTTTTCCCCCGTATAAACAACTTAATCACTTGAAATACACGTATTATCCTTCCAGATTTCTCGATAAAGTCTACACCTCCATAAGTATACAGAAAAGCTACGAGCAATGGCATTGCTTGGTGTTGGAGGGGGAGGGGGATTATATATTACGTCTGCTAGTATGTAGAATTATTTTCAAACATGTGTATTTTGTATAATTTATGTAAACTTTATACATGTACGTTGAGCTGATACTATATGTGCAGAAATATGGAACACTTCTTTGTACATTTCTACATAGTCCTTGATCTTCAGCACAGAGTTTTTTGAAACACCCACAAAAGTTCCAAGTTCTTGTTTAAATCAAGTGCATTCTTTTTCTGTACACATTAATGAAAATTAATAACCCCAAACTCTCCTTCATTAAAAAAAAAATTCAAACAAGTATCATCATACATTTTAATGTGTGTCTGGTGTTCCTAACAACCTGTACGCTTATAGTATCAACAACTCTGCATTGAACAACAAAAAAGAGGGGGAAAGGGTAGTAACGGTTACCAAAAAGAGGCAATAAAGAATAGAAAATTTACAATCACTTTTGGCCTCGCTAAACAATATTTGACGTGAAGAGCCATCCCCGTGGATATGTTTTGTAAGAATTCATGGCGAGGGTGACACGGGAATTCCGTAGATTAGACAGGCTTGCAGCATCTCAGAGACATGAGCTGTCGAGATTCATCGGGAAAAACATCCCTACAAATTTTACCCTTTTGGTGACTATTTTTCAATTGTTTTTGGTTCATTTGAAAGGGCATAATAGTCTGTAAGAATAGACATTAGAGTGGTCAGTGGCGTGGCTCCTCCCCCGAAATGACGAAACAAAAGGGTGAAAGATGGTGTGACAGACAGTGTGACAAAGAGAGAGAGAGAGAGAGAGAGAGAGAGAGAGAGAGAGAGAGAGAGAGAGAGAGACTTAGGACTCCCTTCCAAATCCTGCCCTATTTGATGTCCTCCAACTTTTCTGACGAATGTTGGCGAAAATCAGGGTTCGCCTCTGCGACGTTTAGCGACTTTTAGCGATGTTTACCGACAATTAGCAACATTTTGAGCGAATGTTTTCGAAAGTGTTTGCGAAAGGCAGTTGGCGACTATTAGCGACTGTAAGAAAATGTTAGCAACAGATTTTGCGAAGATTAGCAACTATTTGCCAATCCTTTGCCACTATTTGTGAATGTTTGGGACCTTTTGCTAACTCCTGGTACTCAATGGGTCGATTTTATATAGGAACCATATGGGAACGTGGTCGCTAGCATTGGCGAATCAAAAAGAACTTCAGCGACACCGTCTTACAACCGTTTGCAAAGGCTTACGACTGTTTTGCAAACGCTTACGACTGTTTTGCAAACGCTTACAACTGTTTGCAAACGCTTACAACTGTTTGCAAACGTTTGCAACCTTTTACAACCTTTTACGAACCCTGGCGAAACCCCAAATTCGCTGATTTGCAGCATTCGCCTCTCAGTGATTCAGGGCCTATCTCACTGAGCGGCGAATGCTTGCGAACGTAGCGAATTTGGGGTTTCATCATGGTTCGTAAAAGGTTGCAAATGGTTTGTTAAAGGTTGCAAGAAAGTTCGCAAACAGTTTTCATTGTCGCAAACAGTTTTTCTTGTCGCAAACACTTTCGCAAACATTCGCTCAAATGTTGCTAATTGTTGCTAAACATCGCTAAAAGTCGCTAAATGTAGCAAAGGCAAACCCTGAAAAGTTGGCGAATCCAAATTCGCTACGTTCGCAAACATTCGCCGCTCAGTGAGATAGGCCCTTTAAGGGTTGGAAGAAAGTTCGCAAACAGTTTTCATTGTCGCAAACAGTTTTTCTCGTCGCAAAACAGTCGTAGGCCTTTGCAAAACAGTCGTAAGCCTTTGCAAACGGTTGTAAGACGGTGTCGCTGAAGTTCTTTTTGAACCGAAAAAACAAAATTCGCAACGTTCGCAAGCATTCGCCGCTCAGTGAGATAGGGCCTTAACGAATAGCGAGCGGATCCCACTTTTATATCCACTTGATGGCGTGTTAAAATTAATTCGCAGTTGAAATATCCTGAAGTTATTGAACATCAGGCACAATTTCAACTGGATCTAAAACTCAGTTGATATCAACCTACCCGGTCCATCATGTTCACCACCCCCCACCCCCACCCCCTCCCCTCCCATGACTGCATAACAGATCTTCCGGATATTTCAGCACGTGTACTCCTATTTTATTTTACCGATGATACCACTTCTAAACGTGGATAAAGATCTCACTTGATATGAAACTTCTTGCAAGCCATGATGAATCATGGTATCATAATGACGCAAGTATAACGAGCATATGGGAACTATACTCATATTCTTAATTAGAAAATTGGGGAATGGAGGGGTGGGGTAAGGGCATTAAATGTTCCTATAATTCCCGACTGACACTCCTAATTTGGCGAGTCATACATGTATCAGGATGTTTTCTAATGAAGGTCATATGCTCCAAATTCAAACCTCCCTTCACCATCAAGACGCGGGACAGATCCAGGATGGTGAGATAATGGGGGGATTTTATTTTAGAAATTTGATTTTGGTTTTGGAATCCCAATGGCCTAATTGCCAGATCTCGCCGTGTGGTGGTGCAGGTATAGGATGATCAAAACATTTGACATGATTTTCCCCTCTTCGCCGATTACCCCCACCCTTTTCAATAGGGGAGGGATGACCTTTAGCCCCCTCCCTAGATCCTACTATGCGTGTAACAACTATCTTCCTCTGAGACAAATCTTATTCATAATCATAGTAACATAAGACTTTACTCAGTTTGTATTATTCTTTGTTTTCCACCCATCAATAAAAAGAAAAGGTGTAACATCTAATGATTCAATCGCATATTCAAGATTTAAAAGTATAGGGGGCTCGCAAAATGTATAGATGCATACTACTGGAGTTTTACACTCAAGGAAGGGGTGCGCACGTTCCTCCTGGCCCCCTTCTGTGCTGGAGCTCCTGCTGTAAAATACAATTACCTCATCAAACCAAAGCTGCCGTATTTCAATCATTGATTTTTTGTTGTTGAAAGAGCACATGTCCAAGAGCGGTCTTTAATATTCAAGAATATTTCTTGATAAGAATGGAAATCAATATAGGTAGAAAACCTGCCGAGATTGGAATCAATGCTGGTACAAAACATGTTCTAAAACGTTGTATTTCATTACAAGTGGCGTATCCACAAATGCTTAAAAACAGGGGTCAGAGAGAGAGAGAGAGAGAGAGAGGAGGGGGATGAGGCAATCTCAATTCCGCCCTATAGCCTGGACATGCAACTATCATGAAACGTTCGGGATATGTTGAAACTACTGCCACCCCCAATAAAATAATCGGAGATTAGCAAAGGCGTGATTAGTTGTTCTGGTTGACTAAACGTATGTATCTTTAATGTATAATTTAGTACGCGAGATAAGTAGTTAATTTGCCATCAATATAGCTTAACCTTAGTGTAACCTCTTTTCAGATGGGGATCAAAATGTAATAAAGCTACTTAAGCACGTTATTAAAAAACAGATATTCCCAGAGCGATGAAAAAAAAGAGAGGGAGCGACAAAAACATAGAGAAGGAGAGAGGGAGAGAGATTTCTAATAACGCGGAAAGGCGCAAAATAGGCATCGGATTTATGTTTCCAATACGTTAACGATGACAAATTACCAGATTTAAAGCTAAGACTGTTTGAAATTGCTCAAGCAAATCTCAAATGGTGCTGAAAACCGATCTCCTGTTTTCAATAAAACGCAACTTTGAGTACAACACAGGGGCGACACTGTCTGGAATCCCTAAACGCGAACAATGGGTAAGACGAAAAGTATACCCTCAACAATTACGCCCTTTGTCTCCTTATTCCGATTGAAACCCTAGTGAATAATCCCTCTCCTACTAAAAGTTTTTTTTTTTAAGTGGGAGAGACTGCACTAAAAACCAAGAGCTAAAGTTGAAGGCTTTCATTCACCAACAGACTGAGGGAGGTTTCATGTTTTAGTGGATAGATTTCAAGCGTTTTGTTCTCCGCCTTTTGAAAACTAAATCGGTAACTTTGGAAGGATCCTTTTCTCTGAAGTGCAAACTTCCGATTGGGAATCACAACTCCATTTTGCCTCCTGAAAGACGCGGAAATTATAATTGTGGTCGTTTGTCCCAGGGGCTAAATGAATACATTTCTTAGGTAGAAATGACGAGAGGGGATCTCATTCAACTGAAATGAAAACATTTCTTACCCACAACAGGCGAGCTGAAGTCCCCCGCGTGCAAAGCACTTTTCCAAAAAGTGTATTTTCTCTCGCAAACCCCCGGAGCACTAGATAAAACACATATGACTTTGAAAAGGGTACTCTTTTCATGGGGCAGCAGTTGCTAGCCGACGTCTTTTCATTCCAGGCTTTTAGGCAAAATGTCTGCCTTGCAATGAAAAGTATACCTCGCCTAAAGTGCAAAAACTACAAAGCAAGTTCTTCGTTTTGATAGTCCTCGGGGGCAGTGCTCGGGAATCTCTGAGGGAACAATGCTCGTCCAAGGTTGAATACACTCTCCGTTTAAGAAATAACATCGAGATACAAAATAATGAATGAATGAGCGAATGAATTCATAATTAAATGAATGAAATTGTGTGGATTTCAAAAAGTTGAAAATACTTTTTGTCAGTAACTGGATACACGCTGCATAATCTTTGGAGAACCTACAGGAGCTGTATTTGCGTCTTTTGATTATTTTGTGAAATAATAAGGTACTATAATTCAGTTTGAGCAAGGGAGAATTAATTTGAGCTCCTAGCACAAGTCAAGGACATCATTGTTATAATGAATATAATAGCGGGTAGAATATTGCTCTAAGCATTATTTTGCGACCTTTTATGGGCCACCTTTGATTCATTCAGCTCAATATTTTACCAATCTATGGAGCTGCTGTCACATACCGTAGTTGTAATAATATTAATAATGATGAGATCGATGTAATTTGTATGAGAATTGTCTGTATAGGTAATGGGGGGTGGATGAATCCATACAATACATTTATAACGTGTGTATAATTTGAATAATTGACATTTACATCTATACTTCTGGCTTACTAAATATAGCTTGCAATGGTTAGATAGTGGATTATAATCAGATATAGAGGGGTATTAATCAGTGCATTCAATTCGGTAATTGATGTTGAATGAAAGCTGTTATCGCCAAAATATGGCTTTAACCTGTTTAAGTCCTTACAGCCACATCGAATATACCAACTACCAAAATACGGCACTTAGAAGCAAAAGGGCACGTGGACAATCCAAATCCATGCTCCATCCTAATTGAAAGACCAAAAGGCCCACAAGTTAAATGGCTCACAAGGTCTCATGATCTTTCTGATCAATCGGTTATCGAAGGGTTCATGAGACCGGAAGCCCACGAGATCAACTAAATATCGGTCTCGTGGGCCTTCTGACAATCTTTCTAAGGTTTCACTAGACCAAATATTATCGGTCTCGAGTGCTGTTAGTCTCTTTGACTGTCCGGTTTGTTTTATAGTGCTGCACCATTAACTGACCAAAGCGATTGCAGCTTTATAATAACCCTGGTCATTGGATTCACTTACTATTCTGCACACTAAAGTACACATTCTCCACTCCCTGGGGAGCATTCCAGCCGGGCGCACCTGGGTAGAGCAGAGCAATGGAGATAAAATTCCTTGTTACTTGTGAAATATTGAAATATTTTATTCATATCCTACATTAAATTTAAACGCAATCAGTAAATAAATGACATAACCTTTAAGAGTCATAAATCCCCAAACTCTACTTCGTCTGTGGTAGCATAATCACACTACTAACAATCCTCTGATAAAACCTGACAATGTATTACAGAGTACAGTGAAGTGCAATCCCCGGTGACCAATAATTGCGGTTTGAGTGTTGAAAGATTACAATGTAATACCTCAATAAAGAGGCGGGAATAATAAAATGGTGTTGACAGAAAACATTTCAACTTGGCTCCGTACTTCTGATTGGAAAACCATGCTTTAGCCATTACCGTGCAAATGTTGTGACTGGATAGAACATTGATTTTAGGAGTCTAACTGTCAGTATTATAGCATTTCCGCCCAGTCCGCGGAATTTGACAATTACTTTTCGCAACATAGCTAGATATCACTCAGTAGTTAGCTCGATGATAGTCAGCTAGAAATGACATTTACATCAAATACAAGTCAGGAAGCAAATGCCATTAATCAAAATTCGTATCAATGAATGACCTTAAAATCTTCCGAACATATTCCAAATTTATTTTGCAATTTGAATTTTTACATACGACACTTCCCTCCCCTAACAATGGCTCTCAACGTGTCATGTTAAAATGTGGCACTTATTCGGTTATTTGGCTTTCAAATTGAGTATTTTGATTGGGAGGTTTAATATGATGAAATGATTTTATTGCCTTCTTTTCCTTTGATTAGGCGATAACATGCTGCTTTATGATTCCAAATTATCCATTTGATCGCTCTTAACGACAGCCCAAACACCAAGCAATTTATCTCTCTCTACATCTCACAAAAAAAGTTTAAAGTGACCTTGGACTTAGCAGGACCCCAGATTTGTATATACATTGTATTTGTTTCCATTTAATTATTCCAACGTATTAAAATATACTTTTTGATTAGTAGATGGTTTGAATATCTTCATTTAAATTTACATGTATGTGCTGCAAGCTTGTTTTACCATGTAGTAAGCTCATATAAATAATAGGCGGGGTGGAGAGGGTGCCCCTCCCCCCTAGAAATTATTTTTTTTTATCCGGGCAACGATCACCTTATATCCGGGCGAGGTAATGATTATGTTTGTAATTTTACATTTTATCTTGTCTTTTGATGGCGAGAAAACATTTACATAATGACAATGTGCTGAAATTTTTAGCTCACTCGAACCATAATGTCGAAACTGGAAAGTAGATATTGAGGCAAGAGGTGTCAGCCCCCTCCCCATGCCCAACAAAATGGCCAGGGGCTTATGAGTACCGATGGGTTCCCTTGAAATGGCGTGCAACGTTGGCATTATAGGAATAGTGGAAGTATTGATTTTGACAGTGGGGACGGTCTGATCTAATTTAGATCATGTGTATTGTCCGTGGTCAAGGCCACTCCTAGGCAATTTATTTGAAAGAAAGAATTAGAATCTTGTGATTTGCAGCAGCTATATGATTGAAGTGAAATATAACTCAAAGTGATTGCAGCTTTCAAAGACGTCACTTTGAGATAATTAACAATGGTCAAAATAATTATGACCAATCGAACAATTACGGTCACTTTTCTTTTAAAGTGCTTCAAAAGATGATGCCGATAACCATGTTTGGTTACAAAAGAACAAAATACAATTGTGAATATCCTTGATATTTTACGGTAAGAATTGTATCTTAAATCCTCATGAAATGCTCAAATATTAATAATTGAGAACATATTTTTTTCTTTATAGCACGACATAAGATTGATAAGATTTTTCAGTCGTATCATATGCAATGTCAGAAGAGTATTTTTCCTCTCTACATGCTCTAGAGGTCTACAGTAGCCGACACATGTAACTAACTATCTTGAAAGTGACTTTGCTAATATGATTTTTTATTTCAATCGAGGCGGGGAAAAGTATTTCATAACTCGGGTGCATGATCGTTATGTTTACAATAAATAAAGGCGGTGGTTTAGCCTGGTTCTATTCATGAGGGACACTGGAATCATTTTTTTTTGGGGGGGGTGGGATATAGCCTACAAGGGGGAAATGCCATAGAACGAGAGGGTGGAATGGGGTTGGGTTGGGGCCCCCTCTGCTTATCTTTATTTCATTATCTTTCTCTCTCTTTTCGCCATTTTATGAGTGTATGTGTGTGTGTGGGGGGGGGGCGGATTTTCCACTGTGAGCCCCTCCCGTAGCTACGCCACTGAGTAAAGGCATGGCTATATCACTTTGGACTTTAGTAGTGCTTTTAACACGATTGCACCTCACTGTCTGGCTCGTAAGTTGATAGGAATGAATGTAGACCTTAAATTGATAAGATGCATTCACAACTTCTTGATAGGTCGAACACAGTTCGTAAAGGCGGGTGGCCATCAGTCATCTACTGTAACTACATACATAGGTGCCCCTCAGGGGTGTGTCCTATCCCCGGTTTTGTTTTCATTGTATACAAGTGATTGCGTTACCTCAAGTTCTTGTTGTAGCATACTTAAATATGCTGATGATACTGTCATTGTTGCTCTTTTGTCTGATCAGGCGAATGATTATTTCTCACAAGTAGACGAATTCATTCGCTGGTGTGATGATCATTACCTGACATTAAACACAACCAAAACCAAAGAAATGGTAATCGACTTCCGTCGAAAAGGTACAGACCACGATAATGTGATCATTCATAATGAGGCGATTGAACAGGTTGCAAACTATAAATATCTTGGAACTGTCTTAAATGACAAATTATCATGGAGAGATAACACACAGTTGGTGTATAAGAAAGCTAACAAGAGGTTGTTTTTTATGCGTAAGCTGAAAAGTTTTCATATAGGTGCAACAATCCTGACCCTGTTCTACAATTCAATAATAAAGAGTGTCCTGCTTTTCAATATCATGTGTTCATTTGGCAATCTCTCAAAACAGGACAAGAAGAAATTGGAAAGGCCACGTACAATAGCACAGCGCATAATTGGGGTAGATTTAGCTTCTGTCGAGTCTTATTGTACTGAGCAAATTGTTGATAAGGTATGTGCAATCATGAAAGACAATACCCATCCACTTCATGCATTTTATTCATTTAATCGTTCTGGTATTCGACTTCGCCCCACCCCAACCCGCCTTTCACGTTTCAGATATTCTTTTGTTCCCGACTCTGTTCATAAATTTAACTCAAAGGTTCAACGTTGATTTTCTACGTCAGAAATTAATACTGAAACTATTTATAATTTGAAATACCAATGACCAATGCTTAATTCTGAAAATCATGATTTGAAGTACCAATGACCACTTTTGTCGAATCATTATCTGTTGCATGCATGTGTTCCTTATTTCATCTATTTCTATAAACGTGATATATTTCTATTTCTTGTAATTATGTATTTTCTTGAATATTATTGTACCGCCAGTGGAAACCAAATTTCTATGTAACTTGTTTGCCAAGACCAAATAAAAATATCTTGTATCTTGTATCTTGTATCTTGAAACGTTTTTTTATCGTGGGCCTACAAGAATGATCATAATTTACGACCAGTCGCAAATATTTGTGCCATACATATTTCATCCCACTTTCAAAAATCATCCCTCTCTTTTGAATGGATTCATTGAAATGTTTCAAGGTCAAGTCAGACAGCAAGCACCGATGCCAAAGGTTCGATGTAAAATAAGAGCTACGAGTGTTGAGCCAAACTAGAGATACATCGAACTTCGCAGGAGATACAAAGGACGTGTGTTCAAGCACAAGATTGAGGGCTCAAATACAATCCAAACCAACTTGAAACTACATTGAGAACATTAAAAGATTCAAATATCTTTAAAATGGTATTTTCATTTATACCACAGACATGTTAAACATGTTAAACATGTATATGGTCATACTTCTTTGAAGATGTTTTTTCCCTTTCTGTTACCATCAATCGAATGAGTAATCCCTCTGTCTGTGGGTGGCACTCCTACATCCATCATGTACGTCTCCCCCATGGAGCTTATAATTCTTGTAAGAAATAAGACAGAAAGTGAGGATACATTTCAAGTTATACCCCAGTCACACCCTTAAAACCTCAAACCAACTCCAAACCAACTCCAATATTATTATCGACGAAATCTTGGCCGCCCGGCAATGAGGATTAATGTAAATTTTGTTGTTTGGTTTATTGTCGGTCTCTGGTGTCGATATCTTATGTGTAACCGGGGTTACTCGTTTTCTCGAAGTTTCATGATTCTGAAACACAAAATTCCGAAAATGAAATACATTTTATAATTCCGAATATTTGATACTCCGAACGTTCGTAATTCCGAAAATGAAATAAGGTTGAACCCTTTTTACATTTTCGTAATGACAAACCTTCAGAAAAACGAACCTTCGGGAAAACGACATTAAACCAGTGCATGAGTGGGGGAAAAAAGTTCTATTATACCTCAGTCACACCTGGCAAAACTGGCTTCGACTCCAACCTGATCGATTCTCGGCCATTTTGGGGTACTGTAAATTTTCATTTATTTCGTTGTCGGTCTGGTGTCGATCTCGCCAATGTGACTGGGGTATCTGGAAGCCGATCTTTGAGCAGACGATCTTGACCTTAGAATCTGTTCATGAACTTGGCGCGTAAATCTTCTCTCTTGTTTTCATTCATCGGACGCTAAATTACTGACGCGAGGGTGTTTCGACCCTGCAAGGTTAACGACGTGATTTTTTTTTTTTTTGCACAGGCTTGCATACCATTAGAGACAATATATTTGGGATTAGACTTATGATGATGATATGAATGAATACATACCGAGGCGAGTTGGCTTAGACGGTAAAGCGTCTGCCTGCCGAACCAAAGATCGTGGGTTCGAATCCGACCCAGGCGGATGACTGAAGCCTGCGTTGTGTGTCAACATGTAAGCGTGAATAATGACTACTCCTGAAGAGATATTTCGCATCCAATTCCAAACAATCATTTTTTGTATAAAGTATGTCTAAATTCCCATAGCGTTAACCATTAGAAAGTAATTGACACAATCCAAACGCGCAAATATATATTGAAGGAAAATTTTAACCAAAAAGTCCAAAGATCATGGAAAATAGAACTAAATGAAGAAAAAAACTTGTGAAATCGGTGAGAGTACGCTCGATTTAGTAGTAGTTACCCCCAAAATAGGCATGTGGTCGACCTGAATGCACCAACCATCAGGTAACAAGTCCACAAGTGAGTGCATTAACTTCGAGAGAGTTTCTATTCTGAGTGGGCGAGTGATGATGTATGAGAAAATACCCGTCGCGCGTATCAAATTAGCCCCACACTTTGTGGTATCTTGAAGAAGAAAAGAGAAGGAGGGGGAGGGGAGAAGTAAGAAATTAAGATCTGACCAGGAAATCTTGATAGATTCTTGTGTGTTTTCTGGCTTAGACGGAAGTGAAACCATTTCTTATCGTGGTTTTCTGAGATTTACTGTATCGTAAACCTAGTTTTGTGTGCGTAATTGATGTGGATTCCGAGATTAATGACTGGTAGCTGATTTTCTTCCATCTATCCATCAGATAAAAAATATTTAAAAAACAGTTTTCACTGGAGAGCGTCCCTATCAGTGGCGGATCCAGGGGGGGGGGCCGGGCTGCCAAAAAAAAAATTGTGCTCACTACCCCCACCGAGCGAAAAATCGGCCGGCACGATTTTCAAATTTTCGCACGAAGTGGGCCACTTTTTTAGGCCCCCTCCCTTGCCGCCGGCTGGATCCGCCCCTGGTCCCTATATGTGTTTATCATTATTCGCCTCTTATGCAGTTTATCAAAATAGTTTCAGATGTAAACATAAATGTAGGCTTGCCACTGAGTAAGTTTATTTTGATTTTAAAGAGAACTTATAATTACCAGAAATGAAGATTAACTTTCAAAAGGCTAAACTCAAATCCATGTCTCGTCAGTCAAGCTGCCACGCCCACTGAGGATATGCCACGCCCACTGTGCCAAAATAGTGATAACTTTTTCGTTTTTCTAACAGAGCAACGTGCTTTCAGACAGAGAGTCGTGCAATACTAATGTCGTTTTATGTCATCATTACTTTTATATACAATCCCCACCTCAAAACCTCCCTCCATTATTCCACTGTATACCGCGTGATTTTGTGATAAATAATTTTAGACATTTATTGGTTCTCTGCGGTTCTTTTATTGAGCTCCCGTTCAAACCTCATTACCTTCAATTCACTATTTGTCATCTTGTTTCTGGTAATTGATATTGCGAATCTTAGGTTCCGTAATGAAAGGGGAGGAAAGAGAGTTTGGGGAAGTTTTAATAAGGGAATATTGTTCGATTTCTTATGAGCGGTCATGGGTCAGGAAGCCGTCAAATCAATCATGATTTCTCTGGAACTATTGATGAGGATTTGGTTTCTTTCGTTGTGTTTATTTATTTTGTTCAGTTCAAATGATCAGGTGATATGGTTTTGGCGGAAGACAGCACAGAACCTTGTTGGAATTTGAGGAAGATTAAACTTTCTTTAAATACAATCGTCTTCTGATTTATTCTCCTCATTCCCACTATTCCACGTGGCTCTTTGCTGTTGTTTTTTCTTCAACTTTTCATAAGCAATCATTTCATATGATCAGACACCCATGTTTAAAGCCCCTCTAAAGTGTTGGGAGCCCCAAATTCGCCAAAAATTTGATGGCAAAATTTCACTTAAATTGTATTATAATGTGAAAGAGGATGTCATTTAAGGCACACTTCTGCAAAGAATACATAATTTGGGTTTTCTGTTGTACGCAGAAAACCAAAATTTTGTATTCATTCATCAACATTCGACTTCAAACACATATGTTTTGAAAATCCTTGCAGAAATGTGTCTTAAATGATATCCTCTTACACATTATGATACAATTTAAGTGAAATTTTGCCATCAAATTTTTGGCGAATTTGGGGCTCCCAACACTTTAGAGGGGCTTTAACACGATTGCTTCTATTTCGAAAATTCAACTCGAAGGCGATTTAAATTTTTCGGATTACGTACTATGTCATTGTCATGTTCACACGTTTCAATAGGTGACAATTTATTCTCGTAAGGTAACCAAATCTAGTAATGTGTTTTGTGTAATGTCTTTGTGAAGTGCCTCGATACGAACTGTTTCATTCATCTTTTAAAGGTATAGACCAGTTTTGGAAACGCCCCCTCTCAAAAACTTAAATGGAAGCTCTTATTACCAATCATGTGAAAGAATATGTTTTTACTAATATGTGATGATACAAATTTTGCCGGGAAACCGCCTATTAATTGATATATTTGGTAAATTATCATATCGATCCGGCCTGGATAGATATCGCGTAGTCCCATATACATCTTTCTGTGTACAGTGCTTGTAACTTTACCATGAGGCTGGGCCAAATTTCTTATCATTTTGATGATTCCAGAACCTTGCAGTACACAGCAATACTTATATGCTAGATGATCAACCTTTTCTGATCGATTCCACAACGTTTCTTTCACAATGCAATCGCATAACCAGAACTGGTCTATATCTTTAAGAATAATCGTATATCAATGGTCAGAATGCGAACTGCATAGTACATTAGTTGTTGCCTGGGGGGTGTTTCATAAAGCTGTTCGTAAAGTTACGCATGACTTTACGAATGACTTATATATGAAAAGCCAAATGGGATGCTCAATCATTTTGAACTGCATCAACCAAAGTTGAACTGTGCAGATGTAGATTAACATTCTTATTATAACAAACATTTTTAATGCAAAGTATATTTTTTGCCATAATATAATTGAGGTTATTGGAAATATAGTCACACTTTGTTAAAATATCAGGAAAAACTTTGGGCATCCTATCTGGCACTTCATATTCAAGTCGTTCGTAAAGTCATGCGTAACTTTACGAACAGCTTTATGAAACACCCCCAGGTAGGACAAACATTGTCATACCTGCCGACCTTTCACAGAAAAAAATTGGGAATCTCTCATGGCAAAATTAGGAACACAGTCTATTTTGTATGCTTTTCACACAAAATATTTCAGCAAAAGAGAGGAATCTGGGGTTCAAAACGACAGCTTGAAGGCCGAAAAATATAGGAATCAATCCTCCAAACTAGGAATGGTTGGCAGCTATGCATTGCGACTTGTCCTATAACAACACGTGAATGACGTGATGTATGCAATTTGTATTCTGAGGTTGAGTTCTCGAAAATAGTTGCGATCGTGTTGTTTGTTGCTTCGTCTACTTCTATTGATCTGCATCGATTTATTTCTCTTGAAATGTGATCATTATCAAATCTGGTCGATATGAATTTTAAGACTATGTCATGATGGTTTTATTACCGTCCTATGATGGAAGGACTACCTGCTAATTTCGTTAATGTGATTTATTATTTATTTTATTATTCCCGACGTATCCAAATTGAAATTCTAAATAGTTAATTCTCACAGAGCACTTTAGTCTAACTTTCAGACTTGTCCGACAAATTCCATACCCCCTCTCACTTTTATACCATCTAGGCCTATTTTTGTAATCTACGGCGGATGTCATGGTTTTTTTACAACTTTATTTTCAGCCTCAAAAAGTTCTTAAATTATCCAAACTGACGATACAGCGAGAAGTGAAAGTTACACCCATTTTGAAGGTCTACCTACTGACCCCTCTCCGAGCACCCTCTTTGCCGGGTGACTGTCGGGCCGGGAGCCCTCAAGGCTCTTGGTTCAAATATCTTCATTTCTTCTCCCGAGCTATTTTCTCTCCAAACGCGACAAAAGTACGAGAAAGGGGCACTGGAAAGTACCAATGACGCTCGATTTGGGGGGTTAAAACCTGAGAAAAACATGTTATACAACGGTCATACACGAGAAGTAGCCGAGACAAGCGTGTGTGGCAAATAACAAAATAAAAAATAAAAAATAAAAACAATTCAATTACATTTGTCATCGATCTGTAATTGTGTAATCATCTCGAAACTCTTCTTTTTGTGGCTGATGATTGATAATTAAGTATACCCAAATAATGAAATATCGTTACCTTTGTTACAATACTGTTAGAGATTCGTGCTTTGAAGAACTGATGGCGATCTTTTCCAATGTAAAATAATACGATATATTTGACATTCATCAACTTTACAACGTGTAACTAATTTGTTAAACTGATGCAATTTACATATTTTTTCCTTCTGACTATTGGTATAATGTTTAGTAATTAATTAAAATATTCAACAAGGAGATGCAACCCAGAAAAGTCAAACTTTTTGGAAAACGCAAGGAGAAATTCACACTGTACCAACGGTAAGAGCACCATCATTTCCTTTCTTTGTTATGGTTATTGTTGTTTATTGTTAATCTATAGAGCTTTGTTTGATGTACAAACTTAGTTTTTGTTAAGAAGGGGGTTACATACCCAATATTATTTTGATAACGAAAGGGTTAGATATGTTATGCTTGTCACTGGGGCTCACGACTTGTTTCGAAAGTTTGTTTTACTTCAATTTTAGAGTGCCTATGAAAAATATTATGTCCAAGAATTCTATTGATACCTCACAATGAAATCCATTTAAGATGCATTCCAGACGGTTTGAATTTTAGCTTGTATTCGTTTCGTGCTTTTCAGTCGTTCCTTCCAGCTATTTTGTATTATTGTCTGGTGTTAGTTTTCTCCTAATATTCCTGCTTTCAATTTCATTTTCAGACTTATGTTACCTAAAGCTTTATCTCTCACTTTAGCTCTGTTGGTCTGCATGGACACGTATGAATCTCAGGAAACGTGTCGGTCGCTAATTTTGGGTTATTTTCTTAACGAAATTCTATCTCTCCCTGTCCTTTGGCTATTTCGTCACTTCATAACAATTATTGGCTTCACTCCATATGTTAAAGGTATAGACCAGTTTTGGAAACGCCCCTCTCTCAAAAAAATGAAATGGAAGCTCTCATTACCAATCATGTGAAAGAATATGTTTTGACTAATACGTGATGATACAAATTTTGCCGGGAAAGTCGGGAAACCGCCTACGAATTGATATATTTGGTAAATTATTATATCTATTGGGACCAAATAGATATCGCGCACGTGGTCGCGTAGTCCCATATACATCTTTCTTTGTACAGTGCTTGTAACTTAACCAAGACTGGGCCAAATTTCTTATCATTTTGATGATTCCAGAACCTTGCAGTACACACCAATACTTATATGCTAAATGATCAACCTTTTCTGATCGATTCCACAACGTTTCTTTCACAATGCAATCGCATGACCAGAAATGGTCTTTCTCTTTAAAGATAAAATAGTGTTCCCAACCAGTGGCGTATCCAGCATAAGGTGAGGCTGGCGTAGCCCCCCCCCCCCTCTCCCTGTTTTGGGACTTATGGCAAGAATTCAATACAACTGGAAGCTTACATCAACCATTGAAGGCCAATGAAAGCATTAATATACAATTTCCGTTGGATCTACATCGCACTAGGCTGCCAGGTAACAACCCGGCCTCCCCCTTTCTCGGGGAGGATACCACTCCTATTAATTGAATCATGGATATGCCCCGACTTTAATTATTAATTGATTTATGGATAAAAAGTGTACCTCGCAATAAATATGAATGTACACGATAAGAAACGCCGATGTGAAATTCCATCAGTAGTTTCAAAATTAGTATTTCCTTATGATTATTTCCTTACCAATGTTTAAAATAGTGTTTTTTCGGTGACAATAAATTATGTTCATTATTCAATGACATATTTCATCTGATTTAGTTAATTTTGCAAATAAATCACCATTTACACACACAAAATGTGAGATATGTTAGGTAAAGTCTGAAGAAGAAAAAAATTACAACACAACGTGCACATGTTGTATGCTGTCTGTTATATGTTTCCGTTTCAAACTACCGATGATACCTTTAACTTTAGAAGCCATATTATGAATGAATCACAATGCAACCGTTATAGTGGAAACACGTTAAGAGCATGCATGCATAACCTCTCGGGCATGTTACTTCATTTCCGTGCCAAAATCATGATATTTTCTCTTCGTTTTAGTAACTACGAAGGACATGGAAATATCTCTAGTGAGATCGGATCTTTGTGACAGGTCGTCAAAACCACTGTAACCAGTGGCGTAGCTACGGGAGCAGGTGCCCCCCCCCCAATTGAATGGCGAAAAAAAGAGAAAGAAACAAAAGGGAGGAGCAAAGGGAACGTGAAAAGACAATGAAAGGACTTCTTTTATACACCGCCTAATCATTGGCATTCGTAATTGGAATTTCATCCAGTGTCCTCCCCCCCCCCTCACCCATGGCTAGACCTACTCTTTGGACTGAGGGTAACTCAAGTAGCCCAAGTAAGTACCGATTATCTGTAGTTGACGACGTCCCCCCTCCTCTTCAATGTTTATACCACACCAGTGTCCAGGGCGTCGCTAGGTCATTTTGAATGGGATGGGGCGGGTGGAGTCAGACTTAATTTTATGCTAGATTCTATAAACTTTTACAAGAAAAGGAAATCCTTTAACCCACTTATTGCTACTTTCCAGTAATTTCTAGTAGAAGAAGTAGCTCCTTTATTATCTTTTAAATTTGTGACCTCATAGTACGATAACTTATTATATCATGCATCAATAATTTATTGGTTTTTTCTTTTGATTGGCTGAGAGACCAGAAATATTTCAACCATTTTAAGGTAGCTCTGAGAAGTACGTTTTGGGAGTACTATTTTTAATTTAGTTTTTTTAAATTTAGTTTGTTTAAATAAATTTGTTAAGCAGGATATAAAACAAATATACCTTGTCTTCTTTTCGAGGTACTGGTTAAAACTATGGGCCTCGGTGACTCTAATAGTACTATTGAGTCACCTCTTGCCCATAGTTTTAAGCAGAACCTCTCAAGTTAGTGTATGTTTGTATGATATTTTACCCGCTTGCCTGCATGTGTATATACATACGTGTAACTTTTTTGTGCGGTCAACCAAATGACTGGCTTGAAGAAACGGACCAGTGTTATTTGTATATATCATTTCAGAAGACATCTTGAATTTTCGTCTAATCCGGCGATTCGATTAGTTCATGCATGTCAACCATGAAACTTATTACGGTGCAAAATGTCAACAACATTAATTAAGAAAGTTCCAGGAAACGAGAGCAGAAACCACAATATTATGATTTTTCTAAGATTTTTGCCAGTTTGTTTCTAAAGGCTGTCACATCCTCTAGAATAGATGGCCGCTGTTTGTTATCAAATTATTGGTACCCCGATTTAACACTGACGAAACTGATTTTAAGTGGTTTTCGTCGATTTGATTTCTCTGACAGAATCTTTCTCTTCTATATTTTTTGCCGAATCATCACAGCATGTTTTCCAGGTATTTGCACTTCGCTTAAAACCGCACTAAACAGTACTAATGAACTTAATCAGCTAATACCGCGGACTTCAGAGTCAATTGATATCATAACTCGGGCGAGGATGCACGGTGTGAGTCATGCAGGGGTTGGGTAAGGGGAGTGCCTCGGGTAGCGTTGTGCTAACAAATAACAAACGGTCTCAACTATATATATGAATTAACATCAGACTATTCTTCCTTCTTAAATGGACTAAAAGGTTAAGGGTCTGCAAGCTATCTTCTTTTTTATTTCAATCAAAACATGCAAGCACATACCCCCCTTCCCCTTTAAAATAAATATTTACAAACAAATATATAAATATAATTATAGATAAATACATAATTAAATGATAATCATAAATATAATAATAATAATAATAATAATAATCATCATCATAAGTATCATAATAATATTAATAATAATAATAATAATAATAATAATAATAATAATAATAATAATAATAATAATAATAATAATAATAATAATAATAATAATCATAAGTATAATAATAATAATAGTAATGATACAATAAAACAAACCAAAACAAGCGTTTCCCATTTTATCTTGATTCTCTTAATTTTGATTTTAACTAAATCTCTTTTTCCGTGAAATCGTTCTATGGGAATCCTTTTCAACTGTGCTCTCGTGGTTTAAATTCATCTATTGTAGGCCATTATCAAGGTAAAGGGGGCAAGTGTCCCTTAGCAAAACTCCCATGATGGTCAGATATTGTAGACATATAGCTGTATACCCGCGGGGAAATAAACCTGTATCCGCTACCGAGTGCTGTACATCAACTTGACAAGAATGCGAGGATAAACATCTGATTTCGAATTATTCAAACATGCCCATGAAAGACAAAATAGTACTTTCAACCGCGTGAAAATTAGATCTTCCTCTCCCCCATTTTACGAAAGGATTGCATTTACTAACGAGTCCCAATAAACGGGAAACAAGGGCATATCAAGTGCAGGTGTACTTTCTCTCCCGACCAGGATATAGGCCCCTTGGGTACGGGGCATCGTCGGCAGAGATGAACTTGACTTGTCGGTGTCTCTGCCAATGCATCTGTCTGTCTGCGCTGGGGCAGCTGCCGTGAGCCGCGGATTTTTAAAACAAAACTGCCCATTGAGGAGTTGACGGAAACTTTATGAAGTAAAAATATTTACACTTGTAAAAAGAACAGAAGACAAGAAGGGGTGACAATTTCTTTTGGTTTTTGCGAACTTATCGTTTTTTCTCACAACGCCTACACCTAAACCTCGATAAGCACCTCTCTAAGTAGTGATCATCATGTCTTAGAATTAATCGTGCGGTGCTTTTTGTCCGGAGATCATTTTAAAATCATCTGAAATTGTGTTTTTAGTCCCAGATCAGCTAGAAGATGAGCCTGGTTGGAAGTATATAGCTCTTGACGTCTGTGTAACACATGTTTATAACAATTATGAGATGAAATATGCTTTAGATCACACTTCTCCACAACACACTGACAATCTCTTTAAAAGTGAAAAAGTGTACATTAAATTTATATATCACCTCTCGGTTATTCATGATACCCTAATTCCATCGTTTCGAAATGAAGGAATCGAAATACAGTTCTACTTTCGTCATTATTGTTTTTTCCCCCTTTCCCCTTTCTGTTCTTTCACCCCTTTTTCTCTTTCCGGGAGGAGGGGGGTGGCCATATCGGCCTCTATAGATTCGCCTATAATATTTCGTCCTACCAGTGAGTAAATTCAATAGTTTTGTGTAACTAAATACAAGTATATTTGAAATTTGAAATTTATTAACATTTATTTCCTTCTCAACGGTACAATATGAAACACAATGTATATATAAATTATATATGTAACAATGATTTCAACATAGAGCATACAGTAAATAATTCAGATAACAGAAGGAGGCGAAAACCAGAAAAGCATATGTAGCTTGTGTTGGGAACGCCCATAATAAGTTGACACAAGTTGCTGAGAGAACATTATAAATATTATTAGGAAAATTACATATTGTATAACAGAACGTTGATAGGAAAGAAAATATAGTAAATGAAGGAAAAACTGAGAAGGAAGGCATGTTCACTTATATAGAGAAAGTTAACTCAATTGCATATTCCGAGCCCTCCTGGGCTGTCTTGGGCTGGGCATGTGTCTACGATTACATCATAAAAATGACAAAGTACTACAATAATAAAATAGGCAGGCGTACATAATCATTAAAAACAAGCAAAATCAACAAACAAATAGCAGCTTCATCCGACAACATTGTCCTGGGAATATACAAATGGTACCTATAGCAACAGCTGAGGCGTGTACGTAAGTGATCAAAATAAATAAACGGTCATACAACATGTTATTGAATTCTACAAGAAGTCACTTTCACACATAAATACAAGAAAGGGTATCAATATAGAGCAATTAAATACATTTTTGCCTTACGGGAAAAAGTCTGCAAGGAGAGCGACTTCTGTAGGCTGGATGCATGGTAAGTTGTTCCAAAATTTCGGCCCAGAGTATCGAATATCAAATTGAAATCTTCGGGTTCTTTATTCACTTTCTTCTGAAAAAGATTAGTAGAAGTCGTGTGTGTGCTTCTTTGTTTAGAGCTCCTAAGCAGACATCCATCGAAACTTCTCACTGCAAATAATAGGTGACGTCGCCTTCCAAATTGCTCTGATAAGAAAATGTTTCCTCAGCCTGCGGATTGAAATTATCTCGCTATATTACGCGGTTAGCGTTGGTTAGGCTTTTGGAAGTGGGAGATTTTGAATGGATTTATCGGCGAACAGGTGCAGAAGAGTTGGTAATTTGAAATGAATTTTGGAATTGCGCCGAGGTGTTATCGAATTCGTCTTGTGGTTTGTGGGGATGTCAGGAATGGTTTCGTGAGGGAGCTTGTAAAAAGATGACATCAACTGTTTGAAAGTCAAGGACACTAGAAAAGGAAAACCAGGAGGACATCGAGGGAAGATGCGGAAAGAGCTCTGATGGCAGCGAGTGGCACCCAAATTGGATGATACTACTGAAGGTTTGTGGACTATGATGAATTTGTAAAAAGTGTGTGGAACATCAAAATAACCAATAAAGACAAAGACCCAGTAATTTTGAGGCGATATCAAAGCCCAACGAAGTGTCTACGATACTTACCCTTTTGCCTGAAAAATTTCCAAGTATTCTCTTATTTTTAATTTATACATCGTCTTTCAACCACGTTCACTCATTTGCTGAAAAAGATTGGGGGAACCGTGAATTTCATTGACTGGAAATAAGCTCTCGAGCTTTTGTGGGTTATCCTGTTCAAGCTGACTTAATTATGATCTGTTATTCTTTTATATTGCTGTATGTTGAAGGCTTGGCGAATATAATCAATCAATTATCACTATATCTTTGATTTATAAATGTGTTTTGCTCTCAGTGATGATTCGTGACAATCAAGAATTCAATTAAAAAAACTAAAGAAATATTGATATATATCATTTGTAATTTTGAAGAAGAAAAAAACGAAAAAACAAACAAAAAAAAACCCAACTTTGTCCTACTTTTTTTTTTGCACAGATATGATGACCATTACTATCGTCCTGCCCTGGATAAACTTGTTCTTATAACTATATGACTGAATGACTCTGGACTCGATCTCGACACCCTGGAAATTATCAAGCTTTTTTAGCACTGCAGGGATGTAATCTTTCTTAAGCAAAGACTATACAGCGACTTCAATTTTTTTTAATGCATTTCAGCCAAGTACCTGTTTTTCATATTCGACATTTAAACAATTATAGTTTATCAGCTAATAAAGTATATGGACATTTTCAAGGTTGGAATAATTTAAATGCATATTTTGAGCTTCAAACTTAAAAGACAAAGATTCATGATTTGCAAAAGGCGGGAACTAATTTACGTAACTAACCAATTACATGTAGTCGCAATTATCCTTGCTATACAATGGCAGATAAAAGTATACATTTACAGATTTGGAATCCATTTTTCATAATTCAGATTTCATTTCTCAGGTGGTCCTTATCTCAAGTTTTAAGACGTGACATTTTTACTAACATAGTACTACATGTATCAATGAAACAACGGATTATGTTATCAGGGGCTGTGCGCCTTCCGAAGATTATGTCTCTTCCCACCAACAAACCCAACACCTTAGAAAATTCACCAACCAACATTTATTTCTTGTTCTTCCATGGAAGATAAAAATGTATATTTTTTATTTTTCAATCTTTTTTTTTCATGATTCAGATCTCATTTCTCATGCGATCCTTATCTCAAGTTTTAAGACGTGACATTTTCGCTAACAGAGCACTATCAATCACACAAATGATCCTGTTCCATGAGCAGAAGCCCTTCCAAAGATCGGTGTATTCTTACCAACAAACCAAACACATTCAAGAAATCATGAGGATAGATAATAGGCTAGGCCTACCCAGGGAGCTCACCTCCCTGGCCTACCAAAGATTTCAAGATTGTTTTACTGCTTCCAGTGCACGATTAATCTATACCAGTGTTAAAAGGGTTGCCATGGAGCTAATCATGACATGAAATGGATAACTTTTGCAAAGCCATTGTGTTGCACACAACAATCCTTCCGTCAATTAGTGCCTATTATTTTGTGCAATATTGCTTGTGTGGTAAACAAGCGACCGTGCAGACGGAGGCGAAGCCCCCCCACTCCGGGGTCGGAGGGACCGCATTCGTGTTCCCAAAATCTCCGATAAAGGGGTACTTTTCGAGCGACAAAGTCCGACCGAAAATTGTAAAAAAAAGGGGGTGTATTTGACTTTTCATCCGGAGATTTCTTTAAAAAGGGGGTGTTTTTACTTTTTCTCTCTTTGGATTCCTTAGAAATTTAAAAAGGGGGTCATAAAATATCTTGAATATTATAGATAGGGGGTATATTGAGCAGTGTTCCGGATTTAAGGGGGTCTTCAAGGCAGGAAAAGCGCGAGAAAACCCGCGAAAGGGGGTTCAGACATTTTGGCAGTCCTCAGATAGGGGTGCTTTCAAGGAGAGGGAACAACCATAAGCGTACCCTAAATAACACTGAGTGGGGGAGGCGAAGAAAGCAACCAAAGTGAGACACATACAAAAATTGTAAAATTTTGGGAGAAAGACATTGAAATTCGTTTACAAACGTTGTGTATTATGTTCGATGGTCTGTAAATTTTGAAAATCCTTTTTTTTTTCTTTCTTTTTTTCTTTGTTTTAATCTTCCTGTTCTTTCTTTGTCTTTCCTTTCCTTTTTCTCTTTCTATACTTGCTTTGTTGGCAAAAATTTGGGCAACATGGGTGTCTAACACTCCCTTCATTCGCAAAAGTCTAGTGAAAACCTCAGAAAAGACTCTCTCATAAACGCACTCGCAAGTCGCAACCTTCAAGAAATCATCGTTCTCGACGGAACCCTTCTCGACGGAACACTTCGAACCCTTCTCGACGGAACATTTCTCGAAGATACGCTCAAATGTGAACGCTTCATCAGAAATTTTCCAGCCCAAGGTCAAAGTCACAATTGCAGGCAGGAAGCTATCGTCTGCTGCGGCACAGCCCAACTCGTAATGTCCACCGGGTGCCGTAAAATGTTATCTCCGACTTGCCCCATTTCCAGGTTTTGTATCATGATTCAGAACAGCCCCCTCTCCATTCCATGTCAAGCGGAGAAATGAAGGGAATCCTTTATAAAACATTACACATCACCAGGGGAGTCGCTATATAGACGAGAGGGGTGGGGTGCGACACCCACATTGAAAACAACATATTTTTTTGTCGGCAAAATTTGGAAAATTTACACAGGCTTGTGAGTAATCGCTAGAAAATAATGACCCCCGCCCCCGCCCGCCCCCCCCCCCACGCACAAACGGAGCTCCTTATTCTATGGGATTGTATAGAAAAGTGATTAAAAAATATTAGTCTTAGGTATAGCTCTCTACATGTTCAGATCAATAACGCATCAATAGAAAGAAAGAGAGAGAGAGAGAGAGAGAGAGAGAGAGAGAGGGAGGGGGTAGAGATGACGGCCCGGGAGGGGGGAATACAGGGGCGCATCTACGATTGTCAAAATGGGGATAGCTAGGTGCGGGATTTCCCCCTTCATATGTTACGTTTTTCACCTTTTAATTAGAATACTTTTTGATACTTCAATTTTTTCACTTAAAGATGAATATGTCATGTATGTCCTATCTGTGAAATTCAAACGTTAGCAGTGTCCCAATATTCAAATCATGGAAAGCCGTTTACTTGCTAGACTTCACTGTCAGACACTATTGAGTGACTGACTGGCTTTTTCTTCTTTGGTAATAACATACATAAAATGAGCTGTAAAGGGTACATGAGCATATTTTGTCTACATCAATAACCCACTTCTTGTAATGGCCAAAATTAAACTGATTGAATCTCTGCGCAGCACAAAACGTACGACCATTCGGTACAATGGTCTGAAAATCAGACTATTACTTACTGACTTGGTAGCGCTTAAGTCGATTCGACAACTAATAGTCGTTATGTTCCCACTTAAAGACATTTTCAAGCCCCCTTTTTATTAGGGAAGTTCTAAATTAGTATTATCTTTCAAATGCCGTTGGAATTTAACCCTTTTTGGGCCTGCAAATGGAACATAGTACCTTAAAAATGAATATTTTTAACACTTCTCCACCATATAAGAAATCGTGACAACATTGTTTCTGATTGTTCGATTTCGTGTGTGCGACTGTATTATCCTTTTACCCATGTTTGATGCTGTTCAAAACTTTTATTTGTTATTTGTGAGTGTCAGGACGTCGAGAGGGGGCGCAAGACGACTTTTTGCTTTGGAAGGTAAAATTCTTTACCTTTATTACTGTTCCAATGAAATTTGAACTGATATGCTCATGTATAATGCTCTTCATTTGCTCTGGTCGCGTAGCCAGGGGCGATGGTGGCGGTCACCCACCCCCAAAAAAAAAAAAAAAAAAAACGCCGACCAAAACAAACAAACAAACAAAAAAAAAGAGAAGAGAAAAAAGTAAAGGACGTAGGAA
Organism: Mesocentrotus franciscanus; assembly: GCA_037976565.1. Taxonomy (NCBI): domain Eukaryota; kingdom Metazoa; phylum Echinodermata; class Echinoidea; order Camarodonta; family Strongylocentrotidae; genus Mesocentrotus; species Mesocentrotus franciscanus. Next base: position 11,246,090 of record CP137672.1, on the reverse strand, counting down.
GAAAAAAGGAGCAGACAAAGAACATTTTAGATTAATGGAACGTCAAAGGGAGAAGGGAAACTGAATTTAGACAAGGATAAGAGTCGAGAACGGTACAACAAATCGTCTTCTTTCTCTAAGGGGAGAACTGAATTCAGACAAGGATCAAGAGCCAGGAACGGTACAACAAATCGTCTTCTTTCTCTAATCATTTAATAAAACGTCAAGCTTCTGCGCTTCGCGGGAGAGGGGGAAACTGAATTCAGAAAGGATTAAGAGTAGAGAATGGTACAACGAATCGTCTTCTTTCTCTAATAATATGATGAAACGTTAAAGGTTCTGCGCTTCGCGCGGGAGGGGGGGGGGGCTGAATTCAGACAAGGATTAAGAGTCGAGAACGGTACAACGAATCGTCTTCTTTCTCTCATAATTTAATGAAACGTCAAAGCTTCCGCGTTTCGCGCGGGAGGAAACCCCTCCTGCACCTACCCCTAGGGAGGGCGCTTCGCGCGCTCTGTAAGTGATTCGCACGCTTCGCGTGCTCACTACCGCCCCCCTAAAACCAAATCCTGGCTACGCGCTTGTCTGATCATAGACCTAGCTACTGTGATCTGATATTGTTGGTAACCATCTTTTTTTAATAAAACATTTGATGGATAAGAAGGCTTCTTTAATAAATTTCTGTAAAATATGGGAAGTGTGTTTATTTAATTTCACGTTGACATTTATATTGACTGCATGTATTGCAACAATTCCCGAACAATTCTGACAGCAACTCGTACAACCAGGTATCAATTAATATCATCTGTCATTGTGTCATTGAAAGCATGCTGAAAGTGAGTGGATCGTCAGTTTCCATGTGCAAAAGGCCATAATTCGCTGACACCACACTGCAAAAACCAGGGTGTTAAATTTCTAACACCAGTATGGTATTGAATTTTTTTGACACCATTGGTGTTATTTTTAACACCGGTCAGATTTAAGCATGCATTAATAATTACTGGGTGTTAAGTAACATGGTGTTGTTTTATGCTTGGTGTTGAAAGTATCATCACGTGATTTCGTTTAAGGCGGTTGATTGGTCGAATAAGTTTTCACAGAGTGTACGCGCGCTTAATGATTACTTTACACGTGTTCACAGAAAATACATTTATCATGATTTGTTAAGCAAATTATGACAATGCACATCAATTTTGTGATTTGTATTTTCCTTTGGCAATTATTGACCAATAGATTATATGTCCGATCTTGTTACAATTATATTAACGTTTTAGCAATAGATATATTGATTATATGATTACTAACCAAGAAACAACATGCATGTTTATTATATATATATATGTGTACCAGCCTGTACCACATACATGTTAATCTTGAATTTACTTCAAATGATCTATGTGATGGAGTTAATGCAATGGAGATTAGAATATACCTATTGGTGGACAGTTGCCAACATCTCGATTATGAATTATCAGTTTACCACTGGTTCCACTGATAATGGTCGATAATAGGGAATATGGAATGTGGGACCATTAGACATACATAGAAAAATCTCTAATGGATCAACAAGAATATAAACACCAAAAGTGGAATTGAATTTGTTATGATTCCAGATATTGGTGTTAATCTACACCAGTAGGAGTTGTCAAATATTAACACCAAAAGTGGAATTGAAATTATCTAATTCCAGAAAATGGTGTTAAGTAACACCAGAGGAGTTGCACGATATAGATGCCAAGAAAGTGTTAAATTTAACACCCTTGGTGTTAAATTTAACACTCTGGTTTTTGCAGTGCAGACTTGGTGGAAATAACATTAATAGGAGTACAAATCTGCACACAGCAAACCCGTAGGCCAGTCAAGAATTACCCCTAATCTCTCGGAGAGTCTAGCTTCGGATCCCGCTTCGGATCGGGTGAGGGAAAAGCAAAGCATTACATAAGGTCGAATGGTCATAAAACTGAAGGCTAACCCTGGTGATTGACAACACCTGTTATTGGATAAACACCCGAACGGTGTCGAATTCCCCATGAGAGCTCACTTCTATGCAGACGACAGATGACATTTGTGTTCAAGTTTAGAGGTCACTCGAGGTCAAGGTCGATCAGAGCCAATGATATACAGAGTTTGGCCAACTCGGTTCTAGTTGGTTATAATAATTATGGCGAATACATGTACTGCTTTGCTAGAAAAGCACAGAACAGAGGAATATTCGCCAAGTTATCACCAATTGAAACCGATTTGGCGAAACTCAGTTGATACTTTTTAAACATACATTTCAACTGAAAGAGAAATGCATTCCAAACCTTGAAAAGTATTAAAACTCGATAGAATAACTTTATCGTGACCACTAAACTAACGCGCAAGCACGGCTATACTTTTCATGTATCCATGGACATAACGCCAGTCGCCAGGGCTCGACACTAACAGGTCCTGACTACCCCACCCCAATACTTCTAATATGCACATATTATGAGAAATTTCTATATATCAATCATTACCTTCATTCTAACCCTATATTATTCATTTTCAATTTTCTCGACATTCGAGAAATAACATTTATTATTAATATTACGAAGGAAAATATATATTAGTGAGTACAAATATGAATATAATTTAGCAAAAAAGGACAATGTCATTAGCTTGTATCAATACAGGACGTATGCTTCAAAGAATTTCAAGAAAATCATGATAAAAACACCCCTCGTTTTCATGAAAGAAAAGCACAATATATTATTACCATCCCATTCATATTTGTATTAAACAATTTATACACCTGAAAAGCGAACATATAAAGAGGGAAACAAAAAATACTTATAAACTCTGATTTGAACAGGGTAGATGGAACTCAGTGTATATAAATCACATATAAGTATTCTACTACCGCACATAAAACAAACGAATTGCACAGGAACACCCTCCCATCCTAACAGGATAGCAATATTTGACAACAATTATCTCCGTCCCTGATGGAAAATATCAACTTCAATATACCACAATATGAAATGACAGAAGAGACCCAGGGGAAGAAGTCCCTCTGTAACACCCCATGGCCTCGGCGGTGTTTCCCTTCATTAGCCCATTCGTAGATAGGACTATGTCTAATGTATCCCTTGACACCTGTCATTAGATCCAGCCCCTCATTCATGCACCCTCCTATTAGTACCCCTCTGTCAGTGGCGTAAAAAGCAGGGCAAAGCCTTTTCAATAGAACGTAGTGGGAACGCCATTATCGTACAAGCAGCGTGGTAGCATCGTGGTGAGATAGTAATGACAGACATTATGATGGTCGTAATAAAAACGCAGTGCTGCTCACCGTCGGTAACTATTTCGAGCCGTTTAAGTCCGTTCAGCTTCGAAGTTGGGAAAGAACTGAAGAAATGCGTGTGTGTGTGTGTGTTGGGTTTTTACAGACGTGTATCAATCAGATATGATTATTTACGTCTGGGGACCGACCTTTAACGTCACCATCCGAAAGACGTGACTCAGTTTCGAACCTGCGTCCTCGGCTGAATCAGTTTGTAACTTCCACTGTCAGCTGGATTACAGGCGCACGCCACAACGCCTAGTAAATGCTTGAAGAAATGCTTGAACACCCCCGATTTATATAGACATCGCCACAAACCGTACTAGCAGCGTACTATAGAAGCATTATGGTCAGCACCAGCGCGGCGTAGCGACATCGTCATACAGTCTTCTAGGTCTGTGTAACAACGTAGTATGGTCCTCTACGTCGTAGCGGCAACGTAGTAGAAACGACCGCTTAATTGGACGGCATTGGTCTAGGTGTAACCGTAGTGGCCGCAATTTAGTCAGTGCTCAGCGCTTTTGACTGACGTATAGAAGTGTAGCATGGTGGAATACACTGGGATTAAAGACGAGTGTGAACATGCTGAGTAGCCCTTGAACTTGAAAGTAGCCGAGTTAAAAGGAAAATGAGTCCTAGGGGATAGTTGATTGATAAATAAATGGCTTGGAGATAGATTATGTAGGTGAAGGGACAAGGGAAAAAGAGTAGGGCGATAGGTCGAGTGGGGTTAAGAACGATAGAAATACCTTGGACAACAGATTTGTTTTTGATAGAATTTAGCTATGTGTTTGTGAAAATGGTGAATGATAACAGAGTCGTTGTATTGGTAGTTAATTGATACTCTAGGGCCTGAGCTGTCACTGGTATCTCGAGAATATTCCAACGAGTGAATCCAGCATACCCACGCTGAATAGTATAAGGACTGCCCCTTCATTTGACCAATCAGAAATAAAAACAGTTAAAAAGTTTGTTAGAGTTTTGGGTTAGAAAGTTTAGACCAATGAAAGAAGTTTTTGCCCTGTCCATTAAGAAGTCGACAGTGGTTGTGGATCAGGTGACCAAAAAGTATTATGGGATGGGAAAACAAAGAAAAATAATAAGGAATTTGTTGGACTCGAGGTGCGAGCTAGACAGCTGGACGGTTTGCTAATTTAGTATAAAAAGACCCAATCCTCCCTGCCCTGTAGGACTTGCATCCCTGGAACCCCAGCATTTGCCACCCGCTCTCCCTCTTCCCTAATTGTATCCCCGTCACCATGGACATTTGGAGAGCCCAACTTTTGTTAATTGAAGCTTCGTCCTCGGAAAGTTTTGGAAGTTCCTGAGATGTTCCTTTGTGTCGTCTGTTTGCCGACTATATAGTTGAATTAGCAAAGGACTGAAACTACATAATACTACAATTCATCATTCTCAAGTAAAGAAAGCATCGGGACTATAAGTCATGAACTAACGGCAATATCGAAAAAGAGAACACATCCACCCTAGAATTACGGGAAGGGACAAAGGAGACCGCTGATTTGTGTTCTTATTGGAGAAAAGTCACTGATTCGACGTAACTGGGACCGGAGACGAGCACACACATTTAAGACCCTCCGACGACCCATTAGGACCTCGAGAGGAATTTAAAGTCTGCTACGCCCCGACACCAAGTGCGACGAGTCGCGAGACCGGATCAAGAAAGAGCTAAGTCAAACCGTCCCCGATTAAAAAGGCCTATAAACTCTTAAAGACAATTTATGAACCAAAGACTCTAAAAGTCCGATTAATTTAAATAACCTCTTTTCCCTTTCCCCTCCCTCTCCTACTAATAAATATATCTTAAGTGAGTGAATGTTGATGTGGATGGGTAAACGAGCTCAAGTAATTAAGTAAATAATAAGTACCATAGGGATAAACACTTAAGAAGCAAGAACCTGTAACCTTTTCTCGAATAAACGACCAAGTGAAATTGTAATTAAAACTGTTTAAATTTGTATTAATTTATGTCATGGTCTTGTGGTTTTAACTAACATCCCCACCTCGGCCGCGGTGAGATGTTGCTCTCCGACTGAATTAACAGACCTTAACAAAAACAAACCCCCAAAACGTTGAACTGCCGCTGCCGAGGGGTCGGGGGCGTTAGACAAATATGAATATAATTTAGCAAAAAAGGACAATGTCATTAGCTTGTACATGTATCAATACAGGACGTATGCTTCAAAGAATTTCAAGAAAATCATGATAAAAACACCCCTCGTTTTCATGAAAGAAAAGCACAATATATTATTACCATCCCATTCATATTTGTATTAAACAATTTATACACCTGAAAAGCGAACATATATAGAGGGAAACAAAAAATACTTATAAACTCTGATTTGAACAGGGTAGATGGAACTCAGTGTATATAAATCACATAGAAGTATTCTACTACCGCACATAAACGAATTGCACAGAACACCCTCCCATCCTAACAGGATAGCAATATTTGACAACAATATCTCCGTCCCAGATGGAAAATATCAACTTCAATATACCACAATATGAAATGACAGAAGAGACCCAGGGGAAGAAGTCCCTCTGTAACACCCCATGGCCTCGGCGGTGTTTCCCTTCATTATAGCCCATTCGTAGATAGGACTATGTCTAATGTATCCCTTGGCGCCTGTCATTAGGTCTAGCCCCTCATTCATGCACCCTCCTATTAGTACCCCTCTGTCAGTGGCGTAATGAGCAAAACTTTGGGGGCACAAAATAAGCGTAGCCGGTCTTGGCCAACAAAAAGCAGGGCAAAGTCTTTTCAATAGAACGTAGTGGGAACGCCATTATCGTACAAGCAGCGTGGTAGCATCGTGGTGAGATAGTAATGACAGACACTATGATGGTCGTAATAAAAACGCAGTGCTGCTCACCGTCGGTAACTATTTCGAGCCGTTTAAGTCCGTTCAGCTTCGAAGTTGGGAAAGAACTGAAGAAATGCTTGAACACCCCCGATTTATATAGACATTGCCACAAACCGTACTAGCAGCGTACTAGTACATGTAAAAGCATAATATGGTCTGCACCAGCGCGGCGTAGCGACATCGTCATACAGTTTTCTAGGTCTGTGTAACAACGTAGTATGGTCCTCTACGTCGTAGCGGCAACGTAGTAGAAACGACCGCTTAATTGGTCGGCATTGGTCTATAGGTGTAATCGTAGTAGCCGCAAGTCAGTGCTCAGCGCTTTCAAGTTCAAGTTCAAGTTCAAGTTCATTTTATTCAAAACCGCACAAAACATGATAATAATCTATTACATAAAAAAGAGACTGGTAATAGTACATTAATCAACATAATTATATTAACTTGAATACATCATAAAATGAATGGTTTTAGGACCCCTGTAGAAGCTAAGCTTGTGAGCGGGGCCCTATAGTCAACCAAATACATACATTAACAATATGGCAAGGTGAATAAACTTGAAGAATGTAATGTATATACAAGGGATGGAAAAAACTAAGCTACAGAATATGGAGCACAAATACACACACACACGCGCGCGCGCGCACACACACACACACACACAGCAAACACACTGATGAGTAGATCCTTAATGGTCTATAGCATTTGAGAATGAGAAATTATTAAGATACAAAGTAGAATTATCTTCCAAGTATATAGGTACGTTTTAGATAACCTTCTAAACCTAGAAAGAGTTGTACTATTTTTTATATCGTCAGGCAAACTGTTCCATTCTTTGATGCAAGAGATATGGAAAGAGGTCAGAGTGATATTTGTTCTTGCAAAAGGCTGATGAATAAGACCCCTTTGACGTGTATTATAATCATGAATTTGTGAGTTTTGACGGAATAAATCTTTTAACTGACGTATAGAAGTGTAGCATGGTGGAATACACTGGGATTAAAGACGAGTGTGAACATGCTGAGTAGCCCTTGAACTTGAAAGTAGCCGAGTTAAAAGGAATATTAGTCCTATAGGGGATAGTTGATTGATAAATAAATGGCTTGGAGATAGATTATGTAGGTGAAGGGACAAGGGAAAAGGAGTAGGGCGATAGGTCGAGTGGGGTTAAGAACGATAAAAATACCTTGGACAACAGATTTGTTTTTGATAGAATTTAGCTATGTGTTTGTGAAAATGGTGAATGATAACAGAGTCGTTGTATTGGTAGTTAATTGATACTCTAGAGCCTGAGCTGTCACTGGTATCTCGAGAATATTCCAACGAGTGAATCCAGCATACCCACGCTGAATAGTATAAGGACTGCCCCTTCATTATTTTGACCAATCAGAAATAAAAACAGTTAAAAAGTTTGTTAGAGTTTTGGGTTAGAAAGTTTAGACCAAAGAAAGAAGTTTTTGCCCTGTCCATTAAGAAGTCGACAGTGGTTGTGGATCAGGTGACCAAAAAGTATTATGGGATGGGAAAACAAAGGAAAATAATAAGGAATTTGTTGGACTCGAGGTGCGAGCTAGACAGCTGGACGGTTTGCTAATTTAGTATAAAAAGACCCAATCCTCCCTGCCCTGTAGGACTTGCATCCCTGGAACCCCAGCATTTGCCACCCCCTCTCCCAACTTTTGTTAATATTGAAGCTTCGTCCTCGGAAAGTTTTGGAAGTTCCTGAGATGTCCCTTTGTGTCGTCTGTTTGCCGACTATATAGTTGAATTAGCAAAGGACTGAAACTACATAATACTACACTAATTCATTATTCTCAAGTAAAGAAAGCATCGGGACTATAAGTCATGAACTAACGGCAATATCGAAAAAGAGAACACATCCACCCTAGAATTACGGGAAGGGACAAAGGAGACCGCTGATAAAGTCACTGATTCGACGTAACTGGGACCGAAGATGAGCACACACATTTAAGACCCTCCGACGCCCCATTAGGACCTCGATCGAGAGGAATTTAAAGTCTGCTACGCCCCGACACCAAGTGCGACGAGTCGGAGACCGGATCAAGAAAGAGCTAAGTCAAACCATCCCCAATTAAAAAGGCATATAAACTCTTAAAGACAATTTATGAACCAAAGACTCTAAAAGTCCGATTAATTTAAATAATTTCTTTTCCCTTTCCCCTCCCTCTCCTACTAATATCTTAAGTGAGTGAATGTTGATGTGGATGGGTAAACGAGCTCATAAAGTAATTAAGTAAATAATAAGTACCATAGGGATAAACACTTAAGAAGCAAGAACCTGTAACCTTTTCTCGAATAAACGACCAAGTGAAATTGTAATTGAAACTGTTTAAATTTGTATTAATTTATGTCGTGGTCTTGTGGTTTTCAACTAACATCCCCACCTCGGCCGCGGTGAGATGTTGCTCTCCGACTGAATTAACAGACCTTAACAAAAACAAACTCCCCCAAAACGTTGAACCGCCGCTGCCGAGGGGTCGGGGGCGTTAGACATGTACAGCATACAATTAACTCATTTATTTCAGATATTGCAATATATAACATATAGAGTACACAATATACACAACTCAATCATTTTGAATGAATAAATCTTATCGTAATAACCCCCTTCCCCAAGTAAAAACACAAAACAATTTGACGAAGCCTAAACAAATACTTAAAAAAATAAAAAATAAAACAAAAGCATTTGATAACTTTTTCAGATCGGGGATGATCGGAGTGATCGGCATGGTCTTCGTAAGGTCGCAGAGCACATTGACAAAAATATTTCTGCACAAAAATGACAAAATTAATGTAGGCCTAGTCATTGGCCTACTAATTAAGAAAGTAAGTCAGAGTAGATCTAGATTGTCTTGAAACGATTGAAGTATTTGGTATCGGTGAGCTAGAAAACGACTGGATCGAAGCCTAGCCGTAATATCGCGCAAATAATAATTTAAAAGTTGCTGAATTGTTCTATTTATCGCTCACCTGCAACCAGCTCTTCTCCGTCTCGATAATTTTAGGTAAGAAATACTGCCTTGGTTCTTTTAAATTTACAAAAAGATACCAAAATCTATTTGAAAATAATTCGTTGAGCTGATATATAAGATATGGTTACGAAGTTAATCAGCAACAAAACGAAATTTAAACTTGGTCATTCTCTGTTTTGCTGGCTTGCGCTCGGGAACACGGTGGATCGTGGACACTGCACTGCACTGTGCCCCGTACTGTACTCACGGTGACTGTCTGCAGTGCAAGCCCGCCGGTGCCGCGGTGGCCAATGTCAATGAGCTAGAGTCTACATCATTCATAGTCATACATTTAAATGTAATATGATTATGACTATGAGTGATTTAGCCACGCTCTTGAGCATTTCACGCACTACGTCTATATGCATCTACTATCTAGATCTAGGTCTAGAGTCTATGCCCATATCTTAGTTCTTACTCTTAGTCTTACCCTTACTCTTTCTTAGTCTGTAAAGTTCAAGCCTGAAATTGAAAAAAAAGGCTGAATCAAGTGTGTGTGTGTGTGTGTAGGGTTTTTACAGACGTGTATCAATCAGTATTCAGATATGATTATTTACGTCTGGGGACCGACCTTTAACGTCACCATCCGAGGTGACGTCAAGGTATAGATCTAGTCAGTAGTCTAGGCCTCAAATGGTCGTACGTTTTATGCTGCGCAAAGATTCAATCAGTTTAATTTTGGCCATTACAAGAAGTGGGTTATTGATGTACAGTAGAGTAGAGGAGGCAGTTTTCGGCCGCTTAAAAGATACTATGTCCCTTTTGCAGCCAACATCAAATTCTGTAGAACTTTGCAGGAATTATGAATATGTCATGTATATGTCCTATCTGTGAAATTTAAACGTTAGCAGTGTCCTAATATTCAAATTATGCAAGGAAACCTGTTTACTTGCTAGACTTCACTGTCAGACACTATTGAGTGACTGACTGGCTTTTTTCATCTTTGGTAATAACATACATAAAATGAGCTGTAAAGATTACATGAGCATTTGTCTACATCAATAACCCACTTCTTGTAATGGCCAAAATTAAACTGATTGAATCTTTGCGCAGCATAAAACGTACGACCATTCGGTACAATGGTCTGAAAATCAGACTATTACTTACTGGCTCTATAGCTCCTAAGTCGATTCGACAACTAAAAGTCGTTATTTTCCCATTTAAAAACATTTTCAAGCCCCCTTTTTTGAGGGAAGTTCTAAATTAGTATTGTCTTTCAAATGCCATTGGAATTTAACCTTTTCATTTTTTTGGCCTGCAAATGGGACATAGAACCTTTAAGGCAAAATCCTATTTTTTGACTCTTTACTTCCTATTTATTATTTTTTTTGTTTAAATCATGAAGCCAATACTATTATTATTCAAACAAAAAAAGAATCCCAGAAAAAAATCATGAACTGCCATGGCAATATTGATTTTCATTTTCACTGTTTCGGCGGTAGTTTTCGGCTAGCGAGGCAGTTTTCGGCCGCATGTTCAAAGTCAATAGGGAGCGCGCCGCGTTCGCCCGCTGATCCCTAGCGCGTGCGGCCAGAGCACGTAATCCCCGCATGGCGAAAACTACACCTGCGGGTGCCGTGATCAGAAATTGGAATCTAAACTATACAGAGATACGGCGCTGTAGTATCCGACTGATAGGATAACATACATGCGGTGAGAAACATTTGAGCTTGCGATGATCAACAAATTTGACTCTAAATCTGAAAAATACTTGAAATACAGCTCATTTTATGGGACCCATATTCCTTACAGACACGCGTAAGATATTCCATTTTTCAGATTCGGGTAGCGGGCAACGAAAAAAATACACGGTGGCGACGGGCGATTCGCCCTCTAAACCTCTAAAACCGCCACGGTAAACATCAAGACGAGGGCGAAAAAAAAACCATATATGTTGAAAAATCGCCCCCGCCATAAAATGATATTCCCCAGGAATTAATAAATTAATTTATTGATGTGTCTAAGTGAAATCTCCGTTCAAACTACAAACTCTAAAACTAGAAACTTCCATCAACATTTAAACAAATTTTGTGATTGCAGCGAATCGGTGGTCGTACCTACTGTAGGTAGATCTACACACCGCGGTTTCCCCCTAAGCTCCCGGCCCGGCCTCCGATGGAAATACGGAGTACATAGTAGTTTCCTGCACATTATGCATACGATAGTACACTACTGTATCCACAATACACAGAAATAGAAGGCGCGCGCAGCTCCAGCGCACGTGCTGCTAGTAGTAGTATGAAGCAAATAAGTATTTACCGTCCGTCAGTGCTGAACTGCTAGCGACCAAATTGGTACGTAATATGTTTATTTAGTCTGTTTTCTGACCCGAATTGTTATCATGGACAATGCAATCCCATTTTAAAAATGTGATTCCGTTTAAAATTGTGTTATTTATAACTTAAAACCATTAAATGTTAGTGAATATTTTTACTGTTGTCCCACATACCGATATATTTGTTATAACGAAACATGTAAAATCAATGCCAGATTTCTTCCCGTATTAATCGGTATAAAGCTAGTTTCAGACACAAATTGAATTTTGTTATAAAAACCCGTAAATAAATATATAAATGATGGTCATATACCTCAGATTTTTTCTTACAACTGTTTAATTAAATTATATTATTTATATACGATGCCATCAATTTCTGTCTACGAAATGAAACTAGATCTAGCTTTGGCCTTTGCCTTGGCTTTAGAATTAGAATCTAGACCCTATACGGGAAAAAAATCCGGCAATGATTTTGCATGTTTCGTTATAACAAATAGATCTACATCGGTATGTGGGACAACAGTAAAAATATTCACTGACATCTAATGGTTTAAGTTATAAATAACACAATTTTAAACAGAGTTACATTTCTTTTTTAATGGGATTGCATTGTCCATGATAAAAATTTTGGACAGAAAATAAAGACTAAATAACATAATATATTACGTACCAATTTGGTCGCTAGCAATATGATGGCTAAGGAAAAACACAACAGATTGTTACAGTTTACAATATGGCTTTAAGAAAGTAGCCCCCTTTTTTCAAGAGTAGCCCCCTTTTTGAGACAATGGGAAAAGTAGCCCCCAATAAATAAATTAATTCCTAGCCTGCGTGTCAGTGATAATATTTTGTTATGATATGAAAACCGAACAGTTGAACAAAATGCTCCTTTTATTTAACAAGTTTTATTTACACGTATATGTAAATCACACAGTAAACCACGTGTTTATTAACACAAAGTGAATAAATCGTGGGTATGGGTATCTGAATGTCTGCAATACTCTACATGACATAATCTATGTACGTTACATTTGTATGTTTGCCTCTGCATGGAAGTTATAATAGGGTAATTTCATGTTTTAAAAAAAAAATACCTTAAAAAAAAATGCCCCCCTTAGCTCCAAAATAGCCACCGCAAAATTATTAAGGGGGGCTATTTTTTTAAGGGAAAATCTGAAAAGAGCCCCTGTAAAAAAAAAAGTAATTTTTTGGTTGGTAGCGGGACCGCCGATTACATCGCTAAAATGTGATATTTAAGGATACATTTTTCATTGCAAATGTGGTTCTCCAGTGACTCTGCCATGTTATTGTATGTGTGTGATATGCTGTTATGCAATGTATTTTAAAGGATTTTACCATGCATCCAACGGACCGGCCGAAAACTGCCTCCTCTACTCTAGACAAATGCTCATGACTATCATGTACCCTTTACAGCTCATTTTATGTATGTTATTAGAATTTAGAGTCTACCAAAGATGAAAAAAGCCCGTCAGTCACTCAATAGTGTCTGACAGTGAAGTCTAGCAAGTACTAAAGTAGCAAGTAAACGGGTTTCCTTGCATAATTTGAATATTAGGACACTGCTAATGTTTAAATTTCACAGAAAGGACATACATGTAGGTCTACATGACATATTCATAATTCCTGCTAGGTTCTACAGAATTTGATGTTGGCTGCAAAAGGGACATACATCATAGTCTACATGTAGATGTAGTATCTTTAAAGATAAAGTTGAGTTCTGGATATGCGATTGCATTGTGAAAGAAACGGTGTGGAATCAATCAGAAAAAAGTTAATCATGTGGCATATAAGTATTAGTGTGTACTGCAAGGTTCTGGAGTCATCAAAATGATAAGAAATTTGGCCTAGTCTTGGTAAAGTAACAAGCACTGTACACAGAAAGATGTATATGGGACTACACAGACACATGTGGAATAAAAATCGAGCCTCATTTTTAAGCTGTTAATTGTCATATTTAGAATATTGAAGTAGATTTGCGCATCTACTTAGACCCCAAACCAAGCATTCAATACTCACTGGAAATGTATCAGAGCAAGTCCTCCTTATCATCCCAGTGGGTGCGTCTGTTCGGTTCGGGTGTCGGTGCTCAAGAGACGGAATGGAGGCTGGCTCTCTCCCATGGAAACTTCCGGGAGGAATTCCGCCCTCTGATGGTGAGGGCGGCTGGTGTAGATTGCTGACGTCATCCGCTAGTGTAGTCTGCTATGGTAGGCTACGGACGTCGTCTGCTAGCGTAGTCATAATCTACTGCAATATGAAGGAATTTGAAGAGCAATGCTTTTCAGGGAACATTTTTTCTCTGATGTTCTGCCACACCTGCATATTAGGGGCTTTTCGTTTGTGTGGACGAGGACGCTGTTCCCGTCCTCTAATGATGCGAATTGGCTGCAGTCGACCCGTCCTGTTCACTACTTTATAACCCTTTTCGTATGTACATTGTAGTCGACGCCCGTTCTCTACACGGTGACGTAATGGCCCCCGCTCGCTTATTCAATTTCTCCTTCTTTCACTTGTTATGTTATTCTTCGTATATTACCATTATTTTTTTCTATCTTTCGTCATGTTATTCTTTATTTCCCTTTATTATTTTCTCTCTCTGTTTTTCTTATGTTATTATCTGTTTTTCCATCTTTCATCTTCTCTTCTATCTTTCCATTTTCTATTCTTTATCATTTTCTCTTTTTGTCTCTCCTTATGTAATTGTTTATTGTTACCATTCTATCATTTTCTCTTTCTATCTTTCCTTATGTTATTCTTTATTTCTGTTAGTGTTTGTTTTTATTATTCTATTAATTTCCTCTTTCTATCTTTCCTTATGTTATTCTTTGTTTTTCCATCTTTCATATTTTCTTCTATCTTTCCATTATCTATGCTTTATCATTTTCTCTTTCTGTCTTTCCTTATGTTATTCTTTATTTCTTTCTTCTATCACCTTCTCTTATGTTAGTGTTTGTTTTTATTATTCTATTAATTTCCTCTTTCTATCTTTCCTTATGTTATTCTTTGTTTTTCCCTCTTTCATCTTTTCTTCCATCTATCAATTATCTATATGCTTTATCATTTTCTCTTAGTCTGTCTCTCCTTATGTTATTGTTTATTGTAACCATTCTATCATTTTCTCTTTCTGTCTTTCCTTATGTTATTCTTTATTTCTTCCTTCTATCACCTTCTCTTTTGTTGTTCTTTGTTTTTATCATTCTATCACTTTCTCTTTCTGTCTTTTCTTATGTTATTCTTTGTTTCTTCCTTCTATCACCTTTTCTTATGTAATTCTTTGTTTTTATCGTTCTATCATTTTCTTCCTACCATTCTTTTTATTATTCTTTGTTTTCCATCTTTCATCTTCTCTTCTATCTTTTCATTATCTATTCTATAACCTTCTCTTATGTTGTTCTTTGTTTTTATCATTCTATATATCACTTTCTCTTTCTGTCTTTCCCTTCTGATTTACGCTGCGATATAGCAAGATGACGTCATTTTGACGACGGGTTCGAGTTTTCTGACGAACCTCAAATCATGGGTGAACGCGTCGTCAAATTGGGCCTGACGACGTGAGGCGACCCGACGCATGCGCAAATCGCCGAAATGATGTCATATCTTTGACGTCGTCTATGTGGACATGCCAAACGAAAAGGCCCTATTAACAATGATAACGCTCACAAATTATTTTTCACCTCTCCCCAGAACTCAACCTTCTCTTTATTACTTTTTGTCTTTTTAGATTGCAGCTTTAAACTACCTAATGTGTGAACCCAGCAGGGCTTCCATAGCCCAAAACGTGACTTCCATCTATGGAGAGCATTCGCCATTTCCTACAAAGGACATGAAGCAATCAGAAAGAAAATGGACAGGTAATTTTTATATTGTATTTGATTTTGATTTTTAAAGTAAAAAGAAATGCTCCGGATACCTGCGGAAGAGGCATTTAAACTGATGCTCTGATTTATTAGTGATTTACTTTTTTAAAAAATAAAATGAATATAGAGTCTAATTGCATATCTAAGCAGTTCAAACTTCGAAAGACGATATCCTGACGCGGCACACTCGAGAAAGAAAGATTACTGACAGTCCTTTTCAGGACTCCTCAATCCTCCCCCCTCTCTCACATGGTGCAACCGTAAGCCCACTGGATATCATTGTTTTTTTTAATGTACACAATTTAATGCATGTGAACCAACACATTACACATCAACTGTGCCATTGTCAATGAACATCTACATGTAGGTAGACTTTTCTGATATAAAGGTAACTGAACACGCACCAGAATAATACAAAGAAAAAATATTAGTCCGTGAGCAATTTTGTCTAGTCAAGTAGTGTAATTCCTCTTATTTCCTCTATGTGTCTATGTTTCTATGCAATTTAATGAATGTTCTAATTCAGAGCCAATGTTTTTTCCTTGCTTTCTGTCCAACAGACAACTTTAACTCTACGCCGTTCCACAGCACACCAAAGTCACTCTCCTACCCCACTCTGCTCCCTCGGCACAGTGCAGAACCCTCACCCCTGCACCCTACTACCCCCAACAAGAGTTCACCCCTGACTGGTGGGGTAGGTTATGGCAGTGATGATAGGAATGGGTTAGCACTGAAGAAGAGCAGCAGCCCTAGTAATATCAGCTCCCTGTTGAGCCCTCAGAGAATGCAGTCTTCCCCAGGAGCCTTCCTGCAAAGCTCCCTTTCACCAAAGGTGAGATTTCCTCATGTTGACTTACTGTGAAAAGCTAGAGCTTTTGCGCATGAAATGTTTGCCAATTTTATGAGTGGTTTTAAACTTTTGAAAGTAAAATAGATTTAACATTTAGTGCACATGCAACAGGTCCCTGTGGTCTTTCAACTGTTGACTCATTTTATTATTATTATATTGTTGTTATGTCGGGAGAGCCTCTGACAAAATTTATTTTTGTCATTAACAAACATTAGAAAAAGACACTACGCATCTAAAAATCTTGTTGTTGTATCTCAATGCTTTATCTCCAATTTCAGAAAAGCTATACCTCAGACCTGGAGAACACCACCATTCAGAAGCAGCGTCAGGAGCTCCAGCTTCTGATACGTGAGCTCCAGGATAGGGACAGGGAGCTCAATGAGATGGTTGCCTCTCATCAACGACAGCTCCTGGCATGGGAGCAGGACAGACAAAAACTCCTAGGCTTGGAGACCAAGTGTGCCAGATACGAAGGTAAAAGCCCTTCATCAACAATGCTACGAACCAAAAATATGAAATATGAGCAATTTGTTCTTTTAACTTCTGCTTATAATGTCTGATTTCAGCTTTCTGTTTATTCTTATGATTTACTATGATGAGGGCAAGAGGAAAAGCTTTAGTACGTCTGTTTTTGTTGCTATTCTTTAATCTTGTAGTACCAATCATCTCCATAAAAATATGTACAAGAAGTGCCAAGAAAACACTACTTCTTGCATGGCTTGTATACAGCCAAAAGGAAACGGAAAAGTAATCCCTATTCCTTTCGTCACTGTTTAACTTGATTCTAAACAGGTGAGCTGAAGAATCGACGTGAGTACATCAAGAGTCTGAAGACAAGGATGAAGGTCCTTGGCTCTCAAGACGAATCTAAAGCCTGTGCTCTGGAGACCATGCAGCAACAACTCAGACAGCTCTCTGATAGTGCCACCGCCATCAAGCACCGGGCTAAAGATGCCGAGGTGAGAATGTGTGAATAATCACCTGTAGGTTGTGTAGGACATGTAAGACTATGGGATTGTTAGTTTTACTGAAGTTTGATGTGCACTTCTGTCACATAACTTACATTATGACAAGTCAGTTGAAAATAAAAATTGTTCCTTTTCATAAATTAAGAAAGACATTGATTAACATGTTTGTTGCAGTTTGACAGCATTGAGGCAAATTGGCAAGTCGGTAAAATATGTGCCTGTCTAACCAAAGATCGTAGGTTTGAATCCAACCCAGGTG
The DNA here is from genome assembly GCA_037976565.1 of Mesocentrotus franciscanus. Taxonomy (NCBI): domain Eukaryota; kingdom Metazoa; phylum Echinodermata; class Echinoidea; order Camarodonta; family Strongylocentrotidae; genus Mesocentrotus; species Mesocentrotus franciscanus. The sequence goes on along the minus strand of CP137672.1, from coordinate 11,228,660 downwards.
GATGCCTAAAGCCTAATGTGCCCCTCCCTTGTTTCATAGGCACATTGGAAAACACTCCTTCCCTCGGATAGGATGTTAAATAGATTCCCCATGTACAGGGTATTCTCAACCTTTCACATTAATAACCCTCTGCACTATTCTTAAATTAGAGTAGGGGGAAACCCCGGTGTAGTGGTCCACCGGCACACACCCCCAACCAGTTATACCAGGAGGTGAGACCCAAGGGTTACAGTGATTCACTTCGCTTTTCGCCACCCAGGCACAGGTGTTTGAATACTTTGTTTACTATATTTATTTTTATCAGGAGGAAAACGCCAAACTAAAGACTGCTATACACAATCTATCAGAGAAATCAAATCATTTTGAAGCAAGAGAACAAGAGCTGACCGCTGTTGTCAGATTAAAGGTAAGTCTTGTGCTTAATTCATAATTTATTTGTAATCTTAGAACTGTGGATAACATTGGTACACCCTGAATTAGAGTGCCACATGAGGACTGTGCTCTGACACGAAAATATGAAACAAACTACAAGTCCATGCAAATCAATCAACGAATCTCATATTGATGAATTGAAGCATCCGTAGGCCTATGATATGTTATGCTTCTGCCATGGTACCGGTAGTTGGTGAAGGGCAGTATGTTTTGGGGTCGTCTGTCAATCTGTCCATCCCTCTTCTGTTATGTGATAATATTAGGTGGGCAGCGCGCTGAGGGGTCATGGCAGGATGCAACGTCCCCTAGAGCCAGTATAGAAACAGCCATGCCTCGAATATTAAAGCAGTCCATATATCTTATTTATATACCGAATTCACAAACAAATCTACAAAGAATTCTTGCCTTATCCTTCTTGAGTAAAGATTGGTTAAAACATCACAGAAAATCTGAGACACTGTTAATCTTCGCTGGAAAGTTGCCTGAATGTTATGATCATTCGGGAATCGCACACACTAAGCGACCAAATGGCACACACACTGTATGGTATCCGTGCTCCACGGTTGCACAAAGGAAATTTGTACACGTAAACTAATGGGGATCTCTGCAAAATTTATTTATGCGGCCCATTAACCGGGGCATGTGGGCATTTAAAAAAAACCATTGACCGGTAGGCGGGCATGCAGGCATATTTTTAAAGACTATTGACTGGTAGACGGGCATGGCTAAAATCACGACTCCAATTTCGACCAATCAGATGGCTAGATTTCTAAAGAGAGGTATATAAACATGTATATAGCAACCATAGTCATTGTAAAGTTCTTACCACTCTCCAGCCACTGTAGGAATGAACTTCTATACTTATTATCCCTTTCCATCATCATGCAGGGAGATGGACTGATCAGATATTGGTTACTAGCTCAAAATAATTTCCCATGCTGGTAGGAAGGTGTTTAGTCAGAAATACATGTAGATGAATGAAGAGATGTCAGTCCTTTGATTATAGGAGTGGGTTATCCACAATTTGGTTAAACCCTTGTATTTGGAATGTTTTAGGCATGTCGGCTCTGACAATCTACATTTTTGTATAGTTGAGGGGCGTACGATGCATGCTCGGGCAACAGTAACTTGGCAGTCAATAGTCTAATCTAACGGAATTCTTAATTCCAACCTTGGACCAAAAACTACAACTAACTCTTACTTCAACCTTATCCATTTACCATCCTAATTATGAACCCTCATCTTATCTTGATGAATAGTCATGAGCAATTGTTGCCTGAGCACATACATGTACGTCCGAGTACCGTATGAAGCTGTGGAAATATTTTCTTTGTAAATGGTTTCTTTTTATGACGTAGTATTGATCTTGTTATTTGATTACAGGATAAAGACCTCGTTGATGCCTCTGCACATATTGCTGAACTGACCGGAAGACTGAAAAAGCTGGATCTAGCACATAGGGTAAATTTATAACAAGAATGGCACACAGTATTTTACATTGTATGATAATTTTGTATGGAAATAGATCAATGACTATGATTTAGCAATACAGGTGGCAATTCGATTCATGAAAAGGTTAACATTCTAAGAAAGCAGACAAGATAGAAATGAATTTTGCATTTAAAATGACTTGAATGTAATGGAGATAAAAGGCAAATCAAGACAGACATTCTCGGAGTAAAGTACAAGGTTTGCTGTTGTTTTATAAGCGTTTCCTCTTCATATATCGCAGTTTTAGATTAATAATTAAGTATTTATAGGGAGTTGTCTTTATATTATGTGGTGAGCTGCGAGTTGAATTGTGCGTTTCACAAGAGATATTTAAAAAAGTGCACAGCTACAAATATAATTCTGACACAATATTGTAGAGATTGGAAATCAACTATTTCATCTGGGCTTTTGTGGCCCCCTTGTCACATCATTTGTGTGTATCATGGCAGGACAAGCAATGATTCTGCCAAAATATCATATTCGTTTGGTATGTCATTTTATATTTGAAGGATACTAAACAACAGAAGGAGAAGGAGAGAAAGAATGTGGTTGATCTGAAGACACAACTCGACGAGAGTTTCTCTGAAGTGGAACAACTCAAATGTAGGTCATTTATCATATCAGCAATTGTTTACAAGTAATTGTTTGTTATCCTCCTCTTTTTAAAAATTTCTTTCTTTTTTTCCAATTCATCTTTACTCTCTTTTTTACTTCATTTCCCTTTGTATTGATTTATTTATTTCTGATATTTATACAGAGCTATGAGGCCCTATTTGGTAATAATGATATTCAATAACAATTATGTATATAGACAAATAAACAAATGAGAAAAAAATAAAGCGTATATTCACAATCGTTGGTATTCTCGTAATAAATGAGGATTTTTGTAGAAAATATTCTTATATATACAGATGGTAATCAGCTTTCAAAATCATGACCTTTTTTTTCCAGACCTACCAAGAAAAGGAAAGAAAATAGCCTCTGAACCTTTATTTTCTCCCATTTTTCCATCTTCTTGATTTTCATTGATTTAGACATTCATGTACACTGTAGTTGGAGGATGTACATTGAAGGGAGTGTAGCATGACAAGACTATGTGTCTTTCCCATGGCTCTACTCAGGGGCCAATACGGACGACGCGACCTTGACCTTCCTTATCATTACAAATTTTCTTACCCTCTTGAGTTGACTTATTCCGTTTATTTATTTACTAGCTGATCTGATGGACCGTGCAAACAGAAGCACTGAGCACAGGATTGATATCACTAAACTTCAGGAACAGATCAAGAACATGGAGGCTGAACTAGAACTCTCTGGTAAGTTATCTTCTTAGCAGCAGGGTTCCCATGGTCATGGAAAAACCTAGAAAATCATGGAAGATGAAGTAAAAAAATCTCCCAAAGTCAGAGATAGTCATGGAAATATATCGTGGCTGTGGGCCATGTGTGGTTATGGCAGCCTTCCAGTTTCAACTGGCATACCTTGCTTGGATGCTGCAAAATGGTACTTAGAGTTAGGGTGCATTTGAAATGTAACATCAGGGAATTTTGGGGTATTGGCGCTTGAGAAAACTTATGACACTAATGAACATTATGTATAAACCACTCAATTTTCTAAAAACAAGACTGAAACCAGATTGATAAACCCTGAAGTCAATAATGAATGACAGGTTTTGAAAAAGGTAGTATACAAGGCAACTACTCTTACTATCACTTTCGTTTTAACTGTAGGGGAGAGAGAAAAGCGTAAGGATCAGCTACTGGACCTCCAGCGCTCCAAGCAGGATAGGACGGACGCTGAACTGACCTCACTCAGACAGGCATACGAGAGACAACACAGGGACCTCAGTCTGTTACAACTCAATATGGAGAGTCAGAGAGAGAGAGCAGAGGAAGCCATCTCTAAGATATCTCTGTAAGTATTGTTCTCTCTATGATATATGCTCCAACATATGGTTGCATTTTGATTTTGTTCTGGTTTAGGGTTGGCGCTAAGTAAATTGTTTGGTACAATATTGAAGTTCAGAATTCGGTTAGTAAAGGATATTGACTGTGGAACAGTTGTTGTTAGAGCGCATGTCACCAGGCTCCACAAAACCGCCAAAAAGTTGCATGTACTGGTTGCCAGTTCGAGCTCAATACAAGTGGGAGTCATCAGAATGGTCAAATTTCACCTTAAAATACAGAAACATATGAATAGTTTAGAAGTAATTTGAACACATACTTATTTATCACTTTGTATACATGTAATTTGCTCAATTATGAAACCAGTGCACGGTTTCCACTCCTGTATTCTATTCTGTAATGCCAGCACCAATTTTTTACACATCATTCGCACCCTTGCCAACCATTCTGTTTCTAACAGAACCATTACGTTTTTGAAGTTTTTAGAGCCCTAATAAACGGAATGTTCTGATTTGGGGGAATACATGTAGTATAAATACCAATCGGCTTTCCATAGCATCGATCTGATGAGTGCTGGAAGGACTGCATTGCGCAAGATACGTGCATCGTGTTTGCTGCGCGCCACACTGATCTCTATTTGCAGCATGTAATAATGAGCACGCATGTGCGTAGAGTGCCCATAGAGTGCCATGCATAATCCCTCAGCCATAGGCACCGCACAGCGTGCACGCGTATTTCACATGCAGTGCACAGTGCAGTCGCGGCGTACGGTACTTGAATTGTGATGGGCGTTCAGTTTTCTGAATTTCAAATTTGAAATTTGAAATTAGAAATTTATCCTGCCTTTTTTTCTTTTTCTTAAATGACATTGTAAATTCCATGTATTTGCAAGTGATAGTGAAAGCTATATTGAATGGAGTCTTGCCACAAGGGACTTCATGTTTTGCGTACATCAGTTCATACTCCTTTCACGTTCCAATATTACATGGTTGAGTTTTGTTCACAAACGTCTGAAGAGTTGACAGCTATGTAGTGAATCTAACAAAACATGTTGACATCGCTACTCAAGAATTTGGCAACAATTACTTTGAACTTTACATTTGTACCTTCTTTATTTCCAGGGAAACCGACTCCATCTTTGATTCTAAGAGGACCACACCGACCCCGCCAAAGAACGGTCTCTCAGCAGCTTCCATCAGCTCCATCAACGGAGAAAGCCCCTTTGTGAGCAGTGCAGGGGAAGGGGGCATGGCTCTCAACCACAGCAGTGTGGATACTGAAGAGCTGCTTGAAACAACTCACTCTGAACAGGTGGGTAAAAAATGCAAAGTTGGAAATAAGTTGAAAAGTAGAGATTCAGAAATGTTGCAGTGATTTGACTATTTGTTGGAATTACATATTCCATGTTTTAAAACAGTTGATTTATTATCCAGTTCATTGGAAAGAATTGGAAAGAATGCTTTTCCTGTAGTTATGTAAAAGGCAAATTATTCTTTGTACATGTAGCTTGTGGTTATAATAACCTTACATGTTTTATCATTTGTTTTAATTTTTAATTTTTTATCTTTGGAAAATGTGATCATTTTCATATTGGCAAATAAGTAATCCCCCCGGAAAAAAAGTCTCCTGAAGAAATTTAATATAATGCAACTTCACACAAAGCGAAGGCACGTTACATGTAAGAGTTTCTTAAAATTGTCGCATGATGAATTTGATTTGATGTATGATCACATGATAGCTGACATCAATAGGGCCTCTTTCATGTTAATTCTTAATGTGATCTATTATGTCTTCTTGTCTCCATGTATTTTCTCTCATGTTAGCTTGGCATGTCTCCCACCAGCAAGCTCCACAGACTGCTGACAGAGTCCAGACAGATGGTGGAGAACCTGGAACAGACTACACTACCTCCCTACATAGCCAAAAGTAGCCCAAAGGCGGATCAGGTGATATGGCCTCGGTGACAGAGAGTCGGAGGTTGAGAGAGAGAGAGTGAGAGTGGGAGTGAAAGGAATAAAAGAGTGAGAGAGAGAGAGAGATGCGATGCATGGAGAGAGGCAAGGGCTGAGAGAGAAAGAGGAGGATGAAAGATGGATAGTGCCTCCATTCACAGTAGCCCACATGGGGACCTTGTGATATGGCCTCAATGACTGAGAGTGAAAAAGGAAAAGTGAGAGAGAGAGAGAGAGGGGGCGGAGATACGAAAGTAAATACGGGAGAGAATGAGAGTGACAGAGAGTTGCAGAGAAAAGTGAGAGAGCAATGTATTTATTCATTATATTGTAGACCATCCAGCTTGTGCAAATTCTATTACAGGTCATCATAAGATGGGTTCAGAGAGACAAATCTCCAAAAACACAACATTCTATCTTACACACGTTAGGCTGTGAGCTGTTAAAAAAATCTATCGAACTTTCAAACTAAATAGGATGAATCCTGTGACTGTGTTCAGCGAGATGAACTATCATTCGTAATACCACGCCTGTATCTTTCTCCACACTATCTGGACTTGTAACCTCATCTAGATCTGCTGAGCTAAGCTAGTAAGTTTTGTAACAGATATCTGATTACTGAGTGGAGGAAATCCTCTGTGTTCCTTGAAATTTGAGTCAACCTCACCAGGGTTTTAGCGTGGAGGTTGAACAAATATTCCAGGACATTGGACAGCTATGGTCAAGAGTGAAATATTTTGTAGCAAAATTCGTCCCATCTGACAATTTACCCCTATTATCTTTGCGAAATTTATCTAAAGCATGATACATCCTCTTCCCTACGTGTCCTATACAATCAATTTTCTGTACTAATTTTTGAATTAGACTTCCCATAGATGTATCCTTAACCCATTCAAATGATTTGCTATCCCCATCACTAACCATGTTTGTATATTTTAGTTTATGTTTTGTTACCGATCTACGCCATATTTTTGCTGCTGCCTTACTTCCATCATATGATGTTCCCTGCCTTTGTTGAAACAGATTTCACCTCTGCAGATTTCTTTGCTGCCATCAAGACAGCATAGCGCATAGAGGTCAGTTCTTCATTGACAAAAACCTGCCTAAATGATTCCTTCCCCTTCAAGTTGAAATGGCCCTGGTAGACCTTGTCTCGTTTCCGTTGGGCGACAAAGCGCACGACGGTATCGCACTTCTTCCCCGCCACCTTTCTTTCGCGGTGACGGCAGCCTAGATGTCTCTCTCTGCAAGCTGCATCCCGGTCTCTCCAGCCACCTTACAGATCTTCTTGATCAAGCCCTCCTCTGTCTCATTCCCCTCCTCCTCAGCCAGACCGCTGATCCTCAAATTGTCCTTCCTCCCAGCCTGCTCTATCGCATCTTGCCGGAACTGGAGTGGAGGTAAAGAAGATGGGGATTGACCACCTCCATATCTGAGTGCAGGCAGACCTCTTTCACTGCCTGGACTATAGCAGGAATGGCTGCCTTTACCTCTGCCTTAACTGCCTGTTTAACAACATCTCCCATCTTGCCATAGTCACCAATCTCCAGCTCCTCAAGATGATCACCGATATCATAATCAATGAAAATCCCCTTCTTTCCGGAGATGCTGCAGCTGCCATCCTCGTTGAGAAGCGACCTTCTGATCAACATCAGCGTTGACCACAAACGGGCGCTGTGGTGATGGGGGTTTTGATTGGCCCTGAGCTGCTCCTCCTAGAAACATTCTAGGCATATCTTTCTTATCACAGTATCACTTATTTGTAACAACACTTACGCCGGTTACGCGAAAAGGATTTCAACAATCATGGCAACAAGTTCTTGGTACGAAAGGCAGTTGTTCTTGTATGCTTCAATGCAGAAGAGGAGACATTGTACTTCCTCCTCTGTGTCCAGTTCCAACACTTCGTCAAAATGTCCCCCTGCCATAACTTCTGCATAACAGAGGATATTAATCTAACCCAATATCCAATCATTCTACACTTAATTTTATGCAATATATTTTACCACGTCCAGTTTCACCATAAACTATGCAGTCAGGTGTGCGCTTATTTACAAACAATGTTGTTCTTCAAAATTTTCTTAAGAAAACTTCAAGTTGTTCTATACACTCATAGCCCCAGACCTCAGCACCATATAATAGAATTGGCAAAACTACCAGTGAGTAATCAAATAAATGACAATGTGTATCAACAGATAAATGCAACCTTTTTGCCTTTACTAACATACTATACATTGCCTTTCTAGCTTGTGTGACCTGTTTAGCAATTGCTTTTTTAAAATTACCAGTATAATTAAACGTCACTCCTAAATATACAAAGTCAAAAACAACTTCTAGTACACCACCATCATAAACAAATTCTGGAATTCTTCTAACTTTCCCACATGAAAAAAACAACAAAAAAAAGATTTGCTGGTATTAACAGTGAAGTGCCAAGTATCACAATAAACTTTCACTGTGTTTAGGGCCTTTTGCAACTCTTCAGGAGTTTCTGCTAGAATAATTGTGTCATCAGCATATAACAAAGAAAATAATTTGTAATATATTTCATTACCATCAAAAGGCAACTTATTTTTTTAATAATAGTATTAAAAAATGTAAATATTCTTCTTGTTGAAAGGTAAATGTAAACATTATTGTCTCATAAAAAAGCAATTAATATCCAATTAAAGTGTTTTTAAAGGTATTTTTGTGTGTGTTGTTCCGACATGTCTGACGTTCTCGGTCTCTCTCACTCTCGGATCTCGCTCGTTTCTGCTTCACTATCGTCCGCTATGAAATTTTGTGGAGGGTTTACCGAAATAAAAAACAATTAAATCGTCCAAGATATCGACGAGGGTGTGAATTTTTGTTCGAATTAACAATTTGGTTATATAAGAGATGGATATTTGTAACATATGCAATAATATCCCGACCTGCACTCGGGTTTAAAATCTGATTTCAAATCTTGGTCCCATGGATTCAATTTATTGTCTGTTGTACGTACATGTATGTTTATAAATTATAAATGTGCCCCTCTTTCTGCACAGCCACCCACAAGCTCCACGAGATGTCACGAACACGCTGTGATGGTGTGCATTTTGTCCGAAGAAAGCAAAATTTGCTGTTAGGGGTGATGGGATGATATTGAATCTCCTTCATCCATCTGGAGGCGAAATAACTGTAGGCCTTCTGATCCTTATAGTCGGCCATCAATCTTGTATGGAGTGGAATATCATCAATGTTCTGAAGATATGAACCAATCTCAAACGCCATGGTTGGTGGCCACTTATTAATCGACTCTGATTCACCCTTCCAGTCTTGGAACTCTTATGGTTCTGGCAAATTTCCTATCGGAGTCTTAAGGAGGTCTCCATAGTGCTCTTTCCGTTTTTCTAACGGCAAACTTTTTCTGAGAGAATTCTCTACATTTTATCTTTATCACTTCCCATTTTGTAACAAAGTCTACATGTATCTCTTGATCTTCTTCACATTCACTAATACTTTTTCTTTTTTCCTATTTATTGCTCTATCTACTGGGACAAAGAATAAGGACATTGACAACTTGTTTTGCAATTGGCCATGGTATTTATTACTTGTAATATAGAAACTTCCAATCGTCATTAGACCTGTGGTATAACCAATAATTCGAATGAAAATAGTCTGTTAACTTCACAATGAACAACATTATCAGAAAAAATACAACGGTAACGTACCATCATTAAACAGAGAGTAAACAGTCTAAATTAGCCTAGGGACCTGGCCGGGATTTGCAATTTATCATGATAACGTCATGGAAACCAATCAACGCAGTTCTCTGGCCTGAGACACATAGCGTTCAATGCAGTTCTCTGGCCTAGCTGAGACACGTAGCGTATTTAAATAAAAACTAATCAACGCAGTTCTCTGGCATGAGACACGTAGCGTAGGCCTATTTAAATAAAAACTAATCAACGCAGTTCTCTGGCCTGAGACACGTAGCGTTCAAATAAACACTTTCTTGCCTAAAACTGAGGATAACTACAGGCCTTATTGGTAATCCTCAGACTACAAATAAAGTGTTATCGGGGTGTAAACAATAATAATTGCATTAGCATTTCCCATCATTGGCTCGAAGACTGTTCTCTTGCAAACTGGTATATTCGACATGTGCAAATCAAAGATAATTCCGCGGTTTGGCGTTCAAAATTTTAATAATTTTCTGCCACACGAGACGTGGCTGCTCAGACATGGATCGCCGCCACACCGCCGTCAGATGGTATGAAAATGCTCATCCTTTGCATATTTGCGAAAGTATTACGAATCGCAACAGACAACAATTCGTATAATCATTTAGATCAATACAGATCTGAACATAACTTGGCTGACATTTGTTTCAACATGTTTTGCATGCTAGAGGGTTAGTTCGGTAGAATGAATATATTATGTAACATTTCTTACAAACTTTACGCAGTTTTTTCCTCAACCTTCAACAAAGTTACTGAGTCACTTCAATGTAGAGCGCTTAGACTCCTAATAAAGCGACGTTATAGGCTATACAGGTGTATAAGCGAAATAATATTTAATCATTATTATTATTAGCTAAGGGGGGTTCTTTAACCCTAATAAGGCCGGGGCCATCATGGCCCCTCCGCATTTTCTGATTGTTCGGGAACGCATACGGATGACGCCCGCCGCTTCATGACTTTATTCTTTCGAGTCTTGCGCATCTTTTAAAACAATTTTTTTGAAAATCGGACCTACCGTTACAAAGTCACGTGACCTTTTGTCTTTACATGTCGGCCCGAAAATCGCTCATTTTCGTGATTTGTGTACAAAACATATGGAAATATCATTTTTCCTAAAAGAGATAAAACATTGGTTATTTGGTCTTGTTTAAGGTTTAGGTGTTTGTTTTGGGGTCAAAATAGTTAAATTATAGTTAGAAATGAAATAAAACAACAAAAACAATGAAATACATAAGTTAAAAAAACAATGAAATACATAAGAAATTATCAAAACAAGAGATAACATAAGAAATAACCTAGCTTTCCAAATTTTTTTCGTATTATTATTCCAAATGGTCTAAAAAATATATGCAGAGGAAAAGAAAGCTTAAATATGAAGAATATATGATTTATGGGTAAAAATATGAATTTTTGGACCTAATTTGCATAATTTACCATAAATATGCAAATGAGTAATTTTTCAAAAATTTAAATTGCTATAGTATTCTATACACTTCACTTGACATGCATGCAAATTTTCGGGCGATCGGCGTTTCACGGCCGAGATCTTAAGGGGGGGCCATAGTGGCCCCCCCCCGGCCGTACTAAGAACTCAAATAGCCCGGCCTTATTAGGGTTAAACGAAGACCAGTAAGGGAGGAATTGAACGTCCAAATTCCCAAGAAGGCACCTTGTAAATGTTCGAAATGAAGTACCCTTGTCGGAGGTGAAGCTCCGATTTGTTGAAAGTTATTTGTGGGCCTGATACAACGAGTCCTCCAATTCGCGAATTATGACCGCGCATACTTGTTACCAGCCCTGTGGTTTCTGTCGGGTATGTTTTGTCTGTCCGGTGGGTAATTACCATACTTGACCCGAGGGAAGACATCAGACCAGATGACCTTTACATGACCTACAGCTGCTGTGACGTACTGAAAGCAGTTCGCTACTAAAGCAGTAACTGTTTCTTAGGACAACTTCGAAATACCATGGACTGAATGAGGTATTATTGTCCAAGATAATTCCGCTTTGGGGAGAGGAAAGTTGAGGGCTGACCGCATGTTTACATTACGGGGACTGGTTTCTTTCCCTGTCCAAGGTTTATTACATCATCAATTTACCTTAATAGCCTCCTCCCTGGCTCCCACCCATAAATAAAACTTTGTCCCAGGTAGCTGTCAATAAACTATTTTAACTCCTCTGCGCTGGTTAAAATCAATTATATGACTCATGTTTAAGGAGAGAGACATTATACTTCCAGTAGCCTGGCCCTTTACGGCCTTTCGTTGTTCTTATTATCAAAGAAATTGCATTATGATCACTTCTAAACATTGGACGTATGTCTGATGACACTACCAGTGATGACACTACCAGCGATGACACTACCAGTGATACAGTTTCTTCACCAATTGACCAATGGTCTAACCTGGAAGCTATTTTCAAGGTTACATTTCTCAATGTAAATTGTTTTAACATTTTTTGTTATATTTTCTCCACACATCAGTTAACTTTAGTTTCTGTAAAATGTTTTTAGAAGCAACAGGTTTTCTATATAAATACGCATGACCAATTGTAGCGCATGGGTCCCTTTATCGATCCGACGTCTATACAAAATTCCATCTCGGATCACAAGTTTGTCCCACTCTCTGAACAACAACTGGGCTTCTATCGACCCTTCCTTCCGTGACCTTACGGGAGGGCAACAACCTTTTTCTACACAAGACATTACTCTACTGATGGCAGAGTCTTTCCTCTGTTCTTCTGCCCAATTCGGGGTACCAGGAATCTTAACATGGGGAACCTCAAGGGATGTAGCCTCATCACCATTTACCTGATCACTTACAACATCATTAACCAAATATCAACATTTAAAGCATAACCTACTACAGCCTGAAAAACTTCAGCATCGACTGGGCATTCAATATCCTCACAGAGCGATATTAAAGTCAATTTAATATCATAATTAGCCAGGGCTGCCAGCCAACGGTGCCCTGTGGCATCGAGCTTTGCAGTAGTGAGTACATACATAAGGGGGTTACTTTCAGTCCGAACATGAACTTTATTTCCGTACAGAAAATCATGGAACTTATCAGTCACTGTCCACTTCAATGCTAAGAATTCTAATTTGTGAGCGGAGCAATTTTTTTCACTCGGTGTTACTGATCTACTTGCATAGGCGACGACACGTTCCTTTCCGTCATCATCGACCTGGTACAGGGCTGCTCCTAATCCCTGCGTACTAGCATCAGTTTGTAAGATAAAAGGCTTTATAGAAAAATCAACATACTGTAATACTGGGGCACTTATTAATTTCTCCTTTAGTTCATTACAAGCCTGATTGCGCTTTCTTGTCCATACCCATGGTGGTGCACTACTCGCGGGGGTCTGCGTTTTGTGTTTACCTTTACGCTGGCGAGGACCACCGATCAACTCATAGAGGGGGATAGCAATCTGGGCAAAATTCGGGATAAACTTACGATAATAACTAGCAAATCCTCAGAAAGTCCTTAATTCTTTCACATTCTGAGGCACGGGCCGATCCCTCATGCTATCAATCTTAACGGGGTCGGTCTGGATCCCGTCTCCCGAGAGTACATGTCCTAAATACTTCACTTGCGTCTGGAGCAATTTACACTAAGAGGCTTTAAATTTGAATCCATCTTGGGCTAGCTGACTAACTACTAACTCTAATGTGGCAAGGTGTTCCTCAACTGTCCTACCGTACACAATTATATCATCTAAATAGACAACACAACATGAATTATTCAGGCCTCCAAGGCATTTTTCCATGGCTCTTTGAAATGTACTGGGGGCATTACACAGTCCAAAACACATACGATTGCACTCCCAAAATCCCAATGGGGGCGGCAAAACAAAACACTTATGTCTGTCTGTCTCATCTACTTCTACATGTAATTGCCAATACCCAGCTTTCAAGTCTAGGGAACTGAACCATTTGGCACCATGCATCATCTGCAGAGTTTCATCAGTTCGTGGGAGGGCATAACTATCTTTAATTGTCCTTTCAATTAACTTCCTCATGCTGTGATGGTGTGCATTTTGTCCGAAGAAAGCAAAATTTGCTGTCAGGGGTGATGGGACGATATTGAATCTCCTTCATCCATCCGGAGGCGAAATAACTGTAGGCCTTCTGATCCTTATAGTCGGCCATCAATCTTGTGCGGAGTGGAATATCATCAATGTTCTGAAGATATGAACCAATCTCAAATGCCATGGTTGGTGGCCACTTGGTAATTGACTCTGATTCACCCTTCCAGTCTTGGAACTCTTCAGGTTCTGGCAAATTTCCTATCGGAGTCTTAAGGAGGTCTCCATAGTGCTCTTTCCGATTTTCTAACGACAAACTTTTTCTGAGAGAATTCTCTACATTTTATCTTTATCACTTCCCATTTTGTAACAAAGTCTATCTCTTGATCTTCTTCACATTCACTAATACTTTTTCTTTTTCCCTCTTTATATGACTCATGTTTAAGGAGAGAGACATTATGCTGCCAGTAGCCTGGCCCTTTACGGCCTTTCGTTGTTCTTATTTTCAAAGAAATTGCATTATGATCACTTCTAAACATTGGACGTATGTCTGATGACACTACCAGTGATGACACTACCAGCGATGACACTACCAGTGATACAGTTTCTTCACCAATTGACCAATGGTCTAACCTGGAAGCTACACCATCCGCATCATGGGTCAGGTCATTGGAAATGAAGATGATGGCTTCATTGTTAGTTATGTTGCCAGGGGTGTCTGATGAATTGATAAATGTCATCATTGGGTGGATGGTGACACTCTGTGTCACCCAATGTGCACTTTGGACCTCGTCCTGGGCGGTGCAGGTAAAATTCTCTGCATAATCCATTATGATCACTGCTGACTTTGGTTTGATCTTGGTCTTGGCCTTCTGCAACTGTTCTTGTTGCCATTTAGCTCGGAATAGGTGTCCATTGAAGGTGGTCATCTCTTGTTCTAACTCATTTACAATATCACCAAGTGTGCCTTCCAAGTCTACCAGATCTATTACTTTGATGGTGCTCACTTTGTTTTTGGCATGTATCTCTCTCAACACGTTTCCACTTTTGTACTGCACTTTGCTTTCGATGTCTGTTTCCAGCAGTGGGCCCAGTTGTTTGGTTATGTTTTTCACACCACAGTTAGGACATTCACGATCTATGCATGGCTTGGGTGAAATTTGGCTGTTTTCAGATTTGCACATTGTCATTTGTGCAAGAGATGCTTCATCAGAACTAAGCTTGGGCACTGATTTAGAAGAAGCTCGTTAATGGCATTCAACTTCATCTTAATGTTTTCACATTTAATGCAGCAGCAGACGGCTCGCTCTGCCGCTTTCATGTGCCTCACATTCTTCGGTCGGAAGTGGATGAATTTCACGTATCCAACTTTAATTTCGGGATATTTGGCTTTGAATCGTTGGTAAGCAGTGGAGTATGAACACTCCAGATGGTGAGTGGGAATGCCATGTTTCACTCTTTTTTTGAGAGGCACAGGTCGAGAAACTTCTGACGACCACCAGTAGTTACAGATGGTGAGTGCATCTTCATCCGAGATCCCCTGCCTTGTTTTCTTGATCTCTATGATTATATCTTTCGCTTTGTGCTTTCGGACTTTCTGCCATGACCTTCTATTCACTCCCAGAAATCGACGAGCACGGCGACAAGTGCGATCAAGTACTTGTAGCTGCGAGCAAAGTGCTTTGGTTGGCTTCTTTTAGAGTTCATGCATTCATTGATAATCGGTGGCTCGGGATCTCTGGTACTGGCTTGCAGAACAGCACTCAAGGCTCTCCTATCTTTACTATTGTAAGATTTACTCAGTCTTTTGATATGTTTCTTTATATTTGAAGCTATTATATCAGCTTCTGGGCTGATGTTGATCCCTTGGTTTATCAACTGTTGTTTCTTTCTTGGTGTTGCAGATGGTCCAAAGGTCAGTGATTCTACCAGTTGAGCATAAGTTCTTGGACTCTGTGGCATAGCTTTCATTATTTTCTGACGTTTTCTGTAGAAGGTTGCTGAGCTGTTTCCTTTCCGACGAGGCCTCTTCACTTTTCTTCCTGTGTTTGACTGTCTTCCTGAATTGGTGGCTTCCTCATCATGTTTGTCTGTAGGCCTACTGTTAACTTCATCTTCAGGGCATGTTGGGGTTTGTGGTATTATCTGTGATTCGAGGTTAGTGGTTTCCTGGTCAGGTTGTTCGTTTTCCAGGCATGCTGTTGAGCGTGGTGTTTTCTTCCTTTCTTTGTCTTTTTGCTTTACTGTGGTTTTCTTTTGTTTTGACATTCTCGCTCTTGACTCCTTCATCTTCAGCTTGAAGTATTCCTTCCTCTCTTCTTGTGTCAAATCTTTGAAAGGCTTTTCCCCTTCATTCCTTTGACACACCTTCTTACTCTTCTTCTTTCGTTGCTCTTGTTTAGAAGCTGCCCATTTACGTCTTTGTTCTGCCTTCTGTTTCATGGCCTTATCCTCTATACTAATGTATGCCTTCCTCTTTCGGGCAGCATCCTTCTCTGAGTGTTCTTTGAATCTTGTAGGTTTAGTAACCTTCATGTTACTAAAAAACTTTGCAGTTCTGCTGGTTCCACAAGTTTTCTCACAGTCATTTTTGTCTTTTCTCTAGTTTGTGATCTCAGGCTCCAATTAAATTTAACTTTAAATGCCATGATGTTCAGGATTCATTTACCTGCATTGAAATGATAAATTCAAAGGTAATCTCTAAAAGACCAAATTGTACATATCACATGGCGATCGTCATCTATTTATTTTATTTTATTTTAAGTAGAGCTAGGGTCCAGGAAATTCAAGCATTATTACTCACATACACCTTACCACACAACCGCTATCATGTGACCTCTCATACACACAAATTTGTTTGTACAGGCTTATCAAACTTTCAGTATTTTGATCAAGCATTAATTAATCACTCATATTTTTATTTAGTGTGTTGTAACAACTACATATTACTATTACTTCAATAAATAAAACACCAAATGTATTTCAATTTAAAAATTGATTGTTCTACCCTAAACGAATGTTGAGTGATCCAAACTAGGTACTGTAATCTCTACAGAAGAATATTAATATAGACATCAGTTTCACTGTCTGTATGGATGTCTTCATTTTTCACAAAACAAATTATCACAAAGTCTAGTTGTCTGACATTACTATGGGTGTTAAAGCCAAATTCTATCTCCTGCAAAGACATTTCATTTAGAAAGAAACAAGTCCAAAGCAATCCTAAATTGTTTATCAATCAAAACAAACCAGGCTGACTCTACATCATATTTCCCCCAAACCACATGGTATTTCCTGTTCACCCAACACAGAAGACTGCATGTGGGACAGCACACAAAATAATACCACTGAATCAGACCCTACATCGCATGTTTATTTTGCTATTTTCTCAGCCATAATTTACTTTTAAATCCCTCAAATCATAATGTTATTTCTGAGATTTCTTTGGTTAAAAACATAGAAATAATATACATACCTGATAGTTGAACAATAACTGTAATCTTTTGACTTATATTTGTCAAGGCTGCATAATTTGACCAACATCACACATGCTCATAAGTAAAAGTGGTGCATTGCAGTTGGTCCAAGGAAAACACTGCTATGTGCATGCACTCCCATGCTCCAATGTATTGACTACATAAACATAGGGATGGATGTATATGGGGCAAAGGTCAGAGGATTTGTTTTCCCTACTTGAAGTGCCTGGTTAAAAAAATGTGTCCTCTCCTTAACAACCTAATGGCATACATTATATTGCTACCAGGGTGGTAAATGATTGCAATGATCAGTAGATTTTGTCAGTTACACACTTACAAATATTGCACTTTAAAATGTATTTAATATCAGACTATGTTGTGAGAATATTTCTGTCTTTGCATTCAGAAATTACCCAATTACATAGAGGAATTAATGAAAATCAATACCAAAATAAAATTATAGCTGTTGACATGATATTTAATGAATTCTTATACTGAGTGGAACAACATATCAATGTTTTCTTACATGAAGGAAGTGATTATACTATAAAAAAATAATTGTTTCTGTACATTGTTAACAATGGGTAACTCTGTTATGGAGAGGACATTCAGTTTAACATTGCATTAGTGTGAGATACTGACCATCTATAGATATGTAGATGGAAAATCACATTTCATGATATTAAATGGAGGCATATTATTATTGTATACCAGTGCCATAGATAGTGCAAGCCTCAGTGCTTTAATATATGAAGAAAATACCTGTTATGGAGAGGACACACTTTTAACGGAAAATAAAGTCATCAAATTAACCAAGCAATAAAATATATATCACATATTTTGTTCATTGATTTGAGACATGTCCTCATTTTCAAACATTCTGAAGATTATTTAAATAGAGTTTAGGCCCATATATATCATTTTAAGTCACTGCTGCTGGCCTCAATGTTATGGAGAGGACATGTTTTTTAATTTTAACGGAAAAGATGCCTTTTACAAAAATATTCATCATTTTCACATTTATTGGTCAAATTTGGTCAAATAAGTTTTATGATGTTACATAGTGGCTGTGCTGACACTAAAACATTAAAATTTTACACAACTCTCAATAGATTCATGTAAGATATCAATGAACATTATCAAAATTATGAAATGAGAATCCCTTTTCCGTTAAAAATGCACTAAAAATGCTGAAATTAACAGAAATAATGTTTGCAGTGTTATGAAAATTGAACTGTAGGTTGCTGTTGATAAGGTCCATCAAATAAAATGGCCAACATAAAATAATAATTGTTTAAAAGATGCCAAAATGGGGAAAACCCCATTTTTCAAAAAGTGTACACTTAACGTGAAATGACCCACTTAGAGGCTTTAAATTTGAATCCATCTTGGGCTAGCCGACTAACTACTAACTCTAATCTGGCAAGGTGTTCCTCAACTGTCCTACCGTACACAATTATATCATCTAAATAGACAACACAACATGAATGATTCAGGCCTCCAAGGCATTTTTCCATGGCTCTTTGAAATGTATTGGGGGCATTACACAGTCCAAAACACATACGATTGCACTCCCAAAATCCCAATGGGGGCGGCAAAACAAAACACTTATGTCTGTCTGTCTCATCTACTTCTACATGTAATTGCCAATACCCATTTTCAAGTCTAGGGAACTGAACCATTTGGCACCATGCATCATCTGCAGAGTTTCATCAGTTCGTGGGAGGGCATAACTATCTTTAATTGTCCTTTCAATTAACTTCCTCACGCTGTGATGGTGTGCATTTTGTCCGAAGAAAGCAAAATTTGCTGTCAGGGGTGATGGGACGATATTGAATCTCCTTCATCCATCCGGAGGCGAAATAACTGTAGGCCTTCTGATCCTTATAGTCGGCCATCAATCTTGTACGGAGTGGAATATCATCAATGTTCTGAAGATATGAACCAATCTCAAATGCCATGGTTGGTGGCCACTTGGTAATTGACTCTGATTCACCCTTCCAGTCTTGGAACTCTTCAGGTTCTGGCAAATTTCCTATCGGAGTCTTAAGGAGGTCTCCATAGTACTCTTTCCGATTTTCTAACGGCAAACTTTTTCTGAGAGAATTCTCTACATTTTATCTTTATCACTTCCCATTTTGTAACAAAGTCTATCTCTTGATCTTCTTCACATTCACTAATACTTTTTCTTTTTCCCTCTTTATATGACTCATGTTTAAGGAGAGAGACATTATACTTCCAGTAGCCTGGCCCTTTACGGCCTTTCGTTGTTCTTATTTTCAAAGAAATTGCATTATGATCACTTCTAAACATTGGACGTATGTCTGATGACACTACCAGTGATGACACTACCAGTGATACAGTTTCTTCACCAATTGACCAATGATCTAACCTGGAAGCTATTTTCAAGGTTACATTTCTCAATGTAAATTGTTTTAATATTTTTTGTTATATTTTCTCCACACATCAGTTAACTGTAGTTTCTGTAAAATGTTTTTAGAAGCAACAGGTTTTCTATAATACGCATGACCAATTGTAGCGCATGGGTCCCTTTATCGATCCGACGTCTATACAAAATTCCATCTCGGATCACAAGTTTGTCCCACTCTCTGAACAACAACTGGGCTTCTATCGACCCTTCCTTCCGTGACCTTACGGGAGGGCAACAACCTTTTTCTACACAAGACATTACTCTACTGATGGCAGGGTCTTTCCTCTGTTCTTCTGCCCAATTCGGGGTACCAGGAATCTTAACATGGGGAACCTCAAGGGATGTAGCCTCATCACCATTTACCTGATCACTTACAACATCATTAACCAAATATCAACATTTAAAGCCCAAGTCCACTCCAAAAATAACTTACTTTCAATAGAACCAGAAAAATCAGACAAACCAATCAAAAAAAGTTTGAGCAAAATCGGATAACTAATAAGAAAGTTATGAATAAATAATGACATGAAAAATTTGAAAATCACTACACAAATTGGCAACTCACTCATGAGTCTGTGACGTATGGTCCTCACTATCCACTAATTATTTTCTTTATAAATTTCCTATGTTCACCCTAAGAATCTTATTTCTTCACACCAGCATCCAAGTTAGATTGTTAGTCATGTGTTTTTGTGTGGATGCACAAATAAAGAGTAATTTTGTCCAGTTAAATCATGAAAAATTGAATTTTGATAAACTATTTATATAAAAATCAATAATTATGAAATACAATATTCAGAAAATAGTATCAATTCTTCAAAATTCATCAAAGTTTTTGGGAAATGTCATGCACGCAATATGATACAAATCATATAACCTGGGCAAAGGCATGGGAAATCAAGTTTTGGGGATAAAAGGAAATTAATGGGATTAAACTATATAAAGCAATTGATAAGTTGTGAGGACATGACGTCACAAACTGATAACCATCTTGGCAATTTGTGTTGTGATTCTCATTGTTCCATAGTTTTACATACTTTTTCAAAAATTCATAACTTTCTTATTAGTTATCCGATTTTGCTCAAACTTTTTTTGATTGGTTTGTCTGATTTTTCTGCTTTTATTGAAAGTCAGTTATTTTTCGAGTGGACTTGCCCTTTAAAGCATAACCTACCACAGCCTGAAAAACTTCAGCATCGACTGGGCATTCAATATCCTCACAGAGCGATATTAAAGTCAATTTAATATCATAATTAGCCAGGCCTGCCAGCCAACGGTGCCCTGTGGCATCGAGCTTTGCAGTAGTGAGTACATACATAAGGGGGTTACTTTCAGTCCGAACATGAACTTTATTTCCGTACAGAAAATCATGGAACTTATCAGTCACTGTCCACTTCAATGCTAAGAATTCTAATTTGTGAGCGGAGCAATTTTTTTTAATCGGTGTTACTGATCTACTTGCATAGGCGACGACACGTTCCTTTCCGTCATCATCGACCTGGTACAGGGCTGCTCCTAATCCCTGCGTACTAGCATCAGTTTGTAAGATAAAAGGCTTTATAGAAAAATCAACATACTGTAATACTGGGGCACTTATTAATTTCTCCTTTAGTTCATTACAAGCCTGATTGCGCTTTCTTGTCCATACCCATGGTGGTGCACTACTCGCGGGGGTCTGCGTTTTGTGTTTACCTTTACGCTGGCGAGGAGCACCGATCAACTCATAGAGGGGGCTAGCAATCTGGGCAAAATTCGGGATAAACTTACAATAATAACTAGCAAATCCTCAGAAAGTCCTTAATTCTTTCACATTCTGAGGCACGGGTCAATCCCTCACGCTATCAATCTTACCGGGGTCGGTCTGGATCCCGTCTCCCGAGAGTACATGTCCTAAATACTTCACTTGCGTCTGGAGCAATTTACACTTAGAGGCTTTAAATTTGAATCCATCTTGGGCTAGCCGACTAACTACTAACTCTAATCTGGCAAGGTGTTCCTCAACTGTCCTACCGTACACAATTATATCATCTAAATAGACAACACAACATGAATTATACAGGCCTCCAAGGCATTTTTCCATGGCTCTTTGAAATGTACTGGGGGCATTACACAGTCCAAAACACATACGATTGCACTCCCGAAATCCCAATGGGGCGGCAAAACAAAACACTTATGTCTGTCTGTCTCATCTACTTCTACATGTAATTGCCAATACCCAGCTTTCAAGTCTAGGGAACTGAACCATTTGGCACCATGCATCATCTGCAGAGTTTCATCAATTCGTGGGAGGGCATAACTATCTTTAATTGTCCTTTCAATTAACTTCCTAAAATCGATACAAAATCGAAGGGAGCCATCTTTCTTTCTTACTAAAACTACAGGGCTGGAGTAGGGGGCATAGGATTCTCTTATCACTCCAGATTCCTGCATGGACCGAATATGCTCTCTTTCTTCGTTATACGGACGGGGGTATCCTTCGGTATCTCTCCCTAAAGGGGCGTTCATCATTAAGGGGAATCCTATGTGTAACAATACCACTATGGCCTAAATCATGCTCTGAAATGCTAAACGCATGGGAATAATTTCCTAACACTTTTCTTGCTCTTACTATCTCTATAGGGGATGCGGGGGATTCAGAAAAATCCAAATGATCAGCAACTTCATGGTGATCAGAATTGCATTTTGAATTATCACTATCAGGGCAGATCGTTTGGTTCATTTCCACTGGTCCTTGTACTTGGCATAAATATACAATTCCCAACTTCTGCCTTCGATGTAACCAGACATCACTGTCCATTTGGCTGGTTCATTAAGGGATGAGGATGGGCTCTATACCCTAACTGTGTGGGAGGGTACTCAGGTGGAAGAACTTGGGGTCGGGGCGGTGGACGATTCTGGGGGCATCCTCTAGCAAAGTGCCCCACTTGCCCACAATTATAACACGCCGGTCCCTGACTAGTTCCTAGCTCTGCTATCTTTTTCTTAATTTCGGCCAGTTCCCTCTCCCAATCAATGTTGGAGGTCTGGGCAGCGTGTACGCCAACTTGGGAACAGGGGGCTCTGGCTGGAGTAGGGGTAGAATGGAATTTTTGCTCTCTTGTCTTTGCTCTCTTGCTCCGCGACTCGGGAAATTTTAACGAGCTCATCAAAAGAGTTGACAGTCTCGTACTTATGGCAGATGGCCTGCTTGAGACCACCACTTCCTAAACCCTTCCAAAATACTACCCGTAGTGTTTTGTCTTTTGAGGCTTATCCCCCCTCGACACTCCGCACGGTCTACCAATAATTGCAGCCGGGCACTGTATGCTGTGACTGACTCTCTAGTCCCTTGTTGGGTGGAATAAAGTTGTTGGAGGAGGACAGCTCCCGACTCCACGGTTCCTTAAAAACCCTGTCAATTTTTAAACTATTTCGCCCATCATGGCTTCCACATCCATGTGGAGGATGAGCTGCGCTGCCTCTCCACGTCACCCTGCACTTTTGCAGCTCCGATTAAAACACTAATTCAACTCACAATCCCAACATCCGTGAAGGATCTTGTTACTGCTCAGCCACTCCCCGTTAAATTTTCCTGAGAGTGACTCTCCATGGCTGGGATAACAAATCCAATCAAGTTTTTTTTTCATTTTTTTTCTTCTTCATTTGAATACAGATCATAGACTAATCATTTGAAGAGGGTCGAGGAGCTTATAGCGAATCTTGTAGAATAAAGGATGCCTGTTGTATACGCTCCTGCCTTCCTTTGATTAGTCCAGACAAGGGGTTCACAACTTTTACAATATCCAGTTGTACATGTTCCGTAAATATTCTAGCCTCGCAGCTATTTTGTACGGCTTGGTCCTGAAGTTGGCCTACCGAGTGTTGGATCGACCTCATCTCCTCCCGCAGCGAGCTCACCTCGGTCAAAAACCTCCTCTCCATGGCTGCTATGGCGACTAGGACCTTGTCGATATCACTGCTACCGGTAGTTGCATGGGGCTCCTCCAAAAAGGGGTTTCCTGCCCGCAGAGCCTGGTGTGCTATCTGTTGGTAGAGGTGTGTGTGTGAAAACGAAACCGTGGTTTGCCGTCTTCACTCTTTCTTTCGGCAATGTGTTGCCGCCCTCGTCGGCCGCCGTCGATACAGGGAGTAGACCATTTCATCGATGATGGGGTCGGTGGAGATGTAAACCCCGCTGTCCATACTTCCATCACAGCCATGCAGATACGGAGAGTGGTACATGTAAGCCATTGTGTAACTTAGAAGTAGAAATAAAATCGGGAGACAGTGCTTAGTTCACATAAGTATGAACTGCAACACCTGATGGCACAACGTCCTGGATGAGAAAACCCTTGTCAGTAAGGATGAGATCGCCGGCCTTGAAGTGGGTGAGGATGTCGCATTCCTTCACTACAGCCTAGTCGGAAACTGACCCTGGAAACAGTTTGCTGCAATACGTGATGACAGCATTTGGTGCTTTGAAGGAATGCATACCTCTGTACGCCAAGTAGGTCCTCTTCTGATCACTCATCAGCTTCGGAGCTGCAATCTCTACATCAGTGCACTCAATCACCATTCTGCAATTCCAAAATAGTTGAAATGCGTCTGGCATAGACATTTTGTTTTCCTCGCGGGATGGGATGGTCTTCACTCTTCATCGTGTCTTCGTAGAGTAGATTGTATAGGCTGTGGATGAATGTGATGACAATTTTGCTGATTGTGGCAGTGCTGGTGTGGAATAGTTGGGCTAGGTGTAAATTGTTGTAATTCTGGCGCAGTTTCATGAGTGTGATGAATATCTGGTACTGGAACGTGATCGCTTTGTCTCGCCAGCTACTGAAATATGCAATGTTATCCTCAAATCGCTGTACGTATCCGGTGACAATTCCTAGAATTTACTTGTTTGGGAGTCCTGTCTCCTTACAAATAACTTCATCTGTTAATGAGTCTACCCTGTATTTGAAGTGGGTTAGGATGTCGCATTCCTTCACTACAGCCTAGTCGGAAACTGACCCTGGAAACAGTTTGCTGCAATACGTGATGACAGCATTTGGTGCTTTGAAGGAATGCATACCTCTTTACGCCAAGTAGGTCCTCTTCTGATCACTCATCAGCTTCGGAGCTGCAATCTCTACATCAGTGCACTCAATCACCATTCTGCATTTCCAAAATAGTTGAAATGCGTCTGGCATAGACATTTTGTTTTCCTCGCGGGATGGGATGGTCTTCACTCTTCATCGTGTCTTCGTAGAGTAGATTGTATAGGATGTGGATGAATGTGATGACAATTTTGCTGATTGTGGCAGTGCTGGTGTGGAATAGTTGGGCTAGGTGTAAATTGTTGTAATTCTGGCGCAGTTTCATGAGTGTGATGAATATCTGGTACTGGAACGTGATCGCTTTGTCTCGCCAGCTACTGAAATATGCAATGTTATCCTCAAATCGCTGTACGTATCCGGTGACAATTCCTAGAATTTACTTGTTTGGGAGTCCTGTCTCCTTACAAATAACTTCATCTGTTAATGAGTCTACCCTGTATTTGTCCCTCCTGTACCAGCAGTGGTTTGCAGTTCTTTTAGTTCTTTAGCGGTCTCTTCTGATTGGACTTTTAAGATCACATTATCAACTTTGAGTCTGTTTGTCTCACTCTCACTTGGTCCAGGATCAGTGCTACTAGCTGGTTCGGTTACTACTGCTGTTGTACATGCATCGGAAGTACTAAGTTTTTTTTCTTTTTTAGCGGTCCTTTTTGGAGCTTGACGGAAATATCTTGCCTATACGTTTGAAGATCTCTGGTCCTCCCTCTTTCTTGCCCTCGCGGAAATAACATACACAGACCCATGAACTGCTGCTCGGCTCCCTGTCTGCACGCCTAAAAGAAAGAGAGAAAGAAAACAATAGGTACACAATTTCTTATAGGAAGCCTCACAAACATGTTTGTTTTAAAACTTTTTGTTAAATCAAGTTTTGCGGCATTCAAATTTATTTTAGTAAAACTTTCATCACTTCAATTACTGTACTATGTTTGGTTATTAATTAGGTTAATAAGACTAATGAATCAATAAGTGATATGTTTTTTAATAACGTATGGCAAAGTGTCTCTCAATCTGACTCGGCTCTGGTCTGCCAAAAATGTATTGAAGACTTGTGTATCATAACATGTAACAACTAACAATGGTTCATTTTGTTTACTTATTTCTAGCATTTGTATTATAATCTTATTCTTCGAATATAATTTAGAGAGGGAACTCAATCACAAATATACACAATTCCTCCCTTAATGTGTAAAGGTCAACAGAGCATTTAGGGGAAAAAGTTGGTAATTCAATCAATGTTGGCACTTGGCTTTTCAGATAAAATTTGGTGAGTGTGCTCGAACACAGTAGGACTGCGTGAGCTGTTGACGCCGTAGCGCCGGCGTAGTT
The DNA here is from genome assembly GCA_037976565.1 of Mesocentrotus franciscanus. Lineage (NCBI taxonomy): Eukaryota > Metazoa > Echinodermata > Echinoidea > Camarodonta > Strongylocentrotidae > Mesocentrotus > Mesocentrotus franciscanus. The sequence goes on along the minus strand of CP137672.1, from coordinate 11,202,837 downwards.
GTATGCTAAAGAGTGTCGTCGTGCACCCAGTACAGCTGGATCTTTGGGCGTGCGATGGTCGTAAAAGCCAAAAGTTTTACCAAAGTTTTTCCCCCAATCTGAGAGTCTAAAAATAAGTTATTTACCTAATTTGTTTAATCCATTTTTGCTTTACACATGGATCCTTCGGAAACCCCCAAAATGGGAACAAAACACTGCACCATACTAGAATACGCAAGCGGCCATTTTGAAAAGATAGTGTAGAACCAGCCTGTACGTTGTCTTGACAACGTGCCGTTAAACTTCGGAGATCTATATGAATTGTTAATATCATTGTCATTATTATGCTTAAGGGCAATATGCAATATGGGACATAGCCTATAAATAAAAGGAATCAGGTTTGACAATTTCATTTTTATGGTACCAATAGTAAAGTATTACCATGGGTCCTTTAGAAGATTACGGTATAGTGAAGAAATCTACTTTTTATGCTGTCCTGTCCAACTAGTTTGCCAGCACCGGGCATCGTGGCAGCGTCCTTGCCATCCTACCATGATATCTGTAAACATATACTTATTGTCACATACTGCCTGGAGGATGACAGAGTACCATCCCTTTCTGTTATGATAGTCAGCATGATAAATGACAGGTGCAATTATAGGGATGTGGGTTCCGTCAATGGCCCTGCAACTTGGGGAAACCCCATGTCCTCAAAATCCCTAAACGGTTGCTCCGTAACCTATCTCCAGAAGAAAAGGTAATGTACCTCCTCATCAGTTCTTGTACAATATAAAGGCAGGTGTCATTGACAATGACATTGGCGGTACATCTGGCTACCCCAAAAGATGCCTGATTGTTCAATATTCACAGTTTCTGTACAAACGCCACAGAGTTATTGCAATTCTCTTCCTGACACAAACAGCTTTACGCCATCGTGTGTTTTGGCAACGAATAGCTGGTGGTAGTTTATCACACAGAAAATCAAATGTTGACTTGTTCACACAGAAATTTTCCCGAAAGTCTCTTGCCGTGAATTTTCCTTCAACTATCCTCTCCCAGAAATGTCCAGACCGCTCCTTCATCCACACACTCCTTTCCATGGTGCAGGCAAACGTTATAGCACACAACAAAATATAGTAACGTCGACGTTCTTTAAACTCCCAGAGTCACCTCCTTTGAGCACCTCGAAATTCCCCCCTTTGATCAGAAATCATTTTCATGATATTCCTAACCTTCATAATGCAATGATATGATTATAGGAAAATAAAAAAAATATGAAGGTAATATATTTATAGCAAAAACAAAATATGAAGGTACATGTAAGAGCTGTGCTCGGACCGATCACGATGTTGATGTTAATGAGACAGTACAGCATATGCAGTTTAAAAAACCTGCGAACCGGTTTTAATAATCTCAAGGCGGCTTTAAATTGCAGGCGTGAAGCCTCCTCCGGGGCCGGCTTTGAAAGCCGACGCATTTGTAACAGGGGTCTATGTTATTTTGACTCTGAACTGACATTTGGTCCCGCATGTATCTTATAATGCTGTTTACAGTATGGTACTACAAACTGCCTGTTGGTCTCTCTAGAATGCCAGTGCCTTCTCAATCTGTGCTCTAATTCATCACCTTGCTGAGAAGATCCTTATTTTCTGTAACTTTTTGGTAATGACATTAAGTTTTCTTTTCTAGCAAAGATTCCGTTGGCTTGAAGCGATTATTGAATTGGTAGGCGAAATCCTGGAACCAATCAGGGTAATTTGCACTCTCCAAAGAGGTGGAGGGCTGCACTGCATCTTCTCCAAATCCTGTCCTGGAATGCGCTGGGAACATTTGACCCCCAGCGCCTCCCGAGGTGTTACTAGCAAGGGAGGGTCATTGATAAGCACCCCCTGCTGCGCCTGCTCGGGGCCCCCACAGGTTTAATGTGTCACTACCTGTGCAAACCGAAGGCCAAGAATCATACTCACTTGGACCCGGTCCTCGACTCGCTGGGGTTGGGTTCAGCTGCCTGGGCGAGAGGCTCTGGTTCGGGCTGGGAAGGAGCTGTTGCAGTTGCCGTTCTCCGCTGCCTGTGAATTTGAGAAGGCGCCGCCGAACCGATCCGTCCGTGGAGGTGAGGAACTACGATTCCTACCAGCCTGGTCAACAGTTGTTGGGCGCCCCGTCCGCTTAGATTTTTGCTTTTCCTTCGGCATTGTAAATTCTCGATACGATGATGAGGGAGGCGGCCTCCATTATGAAATCCAAATGTATGATAAAATTTCTTACATTCACAGTAACAAAAGAAACAGAATTTGTTTTTGCGGTTACTTGAGATTTAATAGAGGATTCATAGGGGTCCACTCACATACAAAAAAAAACATGAAACAATACAATCACAGGAAATGAAATACACAGGCTAAAAAACTTTGAACATAAAAGTAACAAAATTTATTAAAACTGTTACGGATACTGCTGTAGATCTCGCTGCTCTTGTCTCTTCTCACTCAGTCTCTCTCTTGCCCTATAACCATCCATGCATGTACACAAAGCATAGGTGACAGAAGAGAATAGAGATGGAGTAGATTAATTTCAGTTCTATTCAGTTAACTCTTTTATTACTACAAATGACAGCTCAGTATTATAGTTGAGAAATCGTGCTCTCTGAACTTGGCACTAACTACATGTACAGTGTACTTTCAGGACGCTAACAAATTGTTAGTCGATATACGTCGGTATATTTGCACAGTGAGGTACAAACAATTACACTGAAGAACATGCGGTGTGGTGTATAGCAAATGTCATTAAAATATATTTCCTTGAATCGTTGATCAAGGCTGAATAACGAACGCCTGCTTTCTTGTGTATGAAGAGCAGGTAAATGTCGAGCACATCATACAATCGGCTCGACACTCCAATTTCAAAATAAATGCATTATGTCATGCTGGACACCCCAACATGTTAAATGATTAATCAAACCGAAAATGGGGACAGACACCTGATTAAAATAAAATTGAAAGAATTAATTTCTTACTCATTTGAATTCACTGGATATAATCCCAATGGTACAGATCCGAGACTAATTATTTGAAGAGGGTCGAGGAGCTGATAACAGATCCTGCAGAATGTAGGATGCCTTTTGAAGCCGTTCCTGTCTTCCTTGGATGAGTCCGACAAGTGGTTAACACCCTTTACAAGTTCTAGATGTACATGTTCGGTAAAGACTTGGGCCTCTGTTCAGCCTGGTCCTTTAAGAGGGATAAAAGTGTCTTCAGCCTATTGTCAATGGACATGACGCGACTTTCAAAAACAGCAAGCCGGCCTTCGGTAAAGCTAATCGATGACGAGGATGACAGGGGCCCTAATCGGCCAGTAGCCACTGGGGCTACTCTCCTCACGCAGATTGGGATACTGCTCGGCTACCTCACAGGCCTCTTGCAGGGATTTAGGTTCGGGCATTCCCACAGTTAATGTCATGTTTTGGTCCCCGATTCCTCTTAGAAAATGTCTTGTGCTAATTGTTTCTATTGTGTCATCGTCGGCACTTCTTACGTCGGCGGCATAATCAACAATTGTCTCCTTTGGCCCAAGGCGCCTTGCCTCCAGCTGGGAGACGAATGAACGTCGCTACAAGCTTATCAAAGTACCCAGTGACATCAGAGGAGAGTTGTTGGAAGGCGAAGTCTGCTGCGTCACCTCGCAAGCAAGCCAGTATTTTCGTTTTTGTTCCATCCACACGCTTCTGCAATGTTCTGGAACGAAAAGATGAAGCTTTCCAATGGGCGTGTTCCATCAAAATGTTCCTGATGAGGTAGCTGGATAGCAGCCCTTGGTTGTGCGAGGCTGCAAATTTGAACCTCCACTTCCAAATCATGTGGATCTGCCCCGCTAGAATTTTAAATTTGAAGTCGTGCTTCATCAAGTTCCATTTTAAGCCCCCTGATCTCCTGTTCTAAATCTGTTTTTCTCTGCTTCCTTGCCATATCGATTGGCGTATTTAAGTCCAAGATCCCACCGCTCTGCCACCCGTGTAAAAAAAATTATTTTAACTGTTACTGGCACTGGTTTCGATCTCGCTGCTCTTGTCTCTTCTCTTGTCTCTTCTCACTCAGTCTCTCTCTCTCGCCCTTTAACCATCCATGAAGGTACACAAAGCATAGGTGACAGAAGAGATGGAGTAGATGAATTTCAGTTCTATTTAGTTAACTCTTTTATTACTACAAATGACAGCTCAGTATTAAAGTAAACAAATCGTGCTTGGCACTAACTAACACTAATCTAAACTTAGCACTAACTACATGTACAGTGTACTATCAGGACGCTAACAAATTTGGAAAGCGGCAGCAAAGTTCCGACAAGAAGTCTATTGATATTTGATTGATTTGGCTTTATGTAGGGAACTATATTTACACTGTTTTCCAGTAGGCCCACCGTCTAGCAAGTATACAACCCGACCTCGAGCTAAGGGCAGAGTCTGTCCTCAAACTGAGGACAAAGTCTGGCCTCCGCTTGGGGTAAGTCGGGGGCCACACGTGACTGAGTGTCTGTCCTTGCCGTTACGTAAGACAAGGGCAGACTCTGACAAGCGAGACCCTGGGTTTATGCAATAAAAGTTCCAGAATAGCTCGAGGAATAAAAAAACAGCTTTAACGAAGGACGCGCAGGCACCGCCGAAAAACATGTCGTAAATCTAGTCAAGGACTATAGAGTTTGACCTGCGCAACAAGCAAAATTTATACAAAAATAATAATGAACTATGCATATATGTGTACATGTACCTCTCATGTATGAATACTGCACATGATACAGACATATCTAAATTCATTACAATTATATATAAACCCTGGGGTACAATTTACCTGACACGGGTGTTTAAACGGACCATCCTTCAAAATATTTTTGATCGTCATTTTCACGAATAATATGCAATTCTAGTAGATTCTAAGACATACTTGGGGAATTTCATAGAAAAGGGTTTTACATCATTATTCATTACAGAGTTATGAAGTACTAAAAATTAGGTGGTCCATCTTACCCCCTCTTTCATTTAAAATATGGACATTTCTTAGAAATTCTGTTGCAAAGTAATAAGATGTCAAACATCGGTCATGAATAGAGAACATGAATAGAGAACAGGAATCATGTTTAAATGAAGCCACCATGATTGAATACAAAGATTGGTCAGTGATCAGTGATTTTCTAGCAGTAATCCATGATCATAATCATGACCATTAGTTTGGATGGCACAATTGTGGCTGATTCTCTATCAGTATGATTTGTTTTATCTTTTGTTGGAAACAGTTATTTTTCACATATATTTCTTTGAAAACATAGTTGAATAAATGGTCCACATAGATTTGAATAAATAGAATATTCATCAATAATAGCCCTCAGAACTTGCTGTTAAGAATCACCTTTAATACAATTGGTAATGTAGGAATCAAAATCAGTCAAACAAAACTGACAAGAAAAAAGTCTATTGTGTTATAAATTTTAAGGTGCATATATTATATGCACAGGTTTATTTCATGTAATGTAATTCATCATTAGCAATAACATCAGTGACAGTATAGAACATTTATCAATACATGTACAGAGTTATGGTAGAAACATGATGAAGGGAGTCTAATAATAGCACACACATCACGTAGCTAATGGAGTCTACCTTGCCCATTTTTAAATTATACACATGTCATGTTCGGATGATAATTATAAATTAGCAAGAAAGTAGCAAGATAGAAAATGAAGATAGTGGAAGAAGTGGAATTTCCGATACAAAGTGAGAGCATTTGGGCATTATAATACATCTTCGGGGATCTATGATTATTTTTTAAAAATCACCTTCTGGAGGGGGACCCCACCCAATACGACCCTCAAGTTATGCATTTCCCATCAATTTTCTATTAAAAGTAGGGACAATCGTGCAAACTCACGCCCAATTGTTGTATCCATCAATTTTCTTTAAAGATTGATTTGATTGCCGCATTATATAACAAATCTGAAGTCCCGTCCGGTATGTCCACCTCCCAACATCCACAGCGTTTGGAATCAATGATGCTTCTGCTCGTTGGCCAATTTGAGTCAGACTCGTGCAGGATTTATATGTTTTGAAGCTTAGAGTAACAAATAAACTCAATGAAACTATAAATTAACAGAGCAAAAAAAATCATGTGTGTGTGGTGGGGGGGGGGAGGTGTAATAAAATATACAAGATTAGACTGCAAACTCTACATGTCTGGGAGCGGCAAAACACTATGTGACCCCATTCCATAGTTGACCCCCGCCCCACCCCCTGCCAAGAAAAACATGGATCTGCCACTTTTATTAAACTGCAGCACATCACTCCTCCGGATCACTCCTCTGGCATACCGGGTGCAAAGACAGAGCGAGACCTAGGTCCAACGCTTACTGCGCATGTACAGGTTGCACAATGTTCTTCTCTCCAATCACTGCAGCCTTCATCAGATCGCACTGATCCCTAGAACAAAAAAATGAAATGGGGAAAAATGAGGTGAATAAAGAGCAATTCCTTATGAACAATTTAGTTTTTATGTTTTCCTCCTTTGAAAATTTGAATCGCTATCAATTGTTGTGTTGATAGGTGAGCTAACCTTATCCTGAAGCCTTTGTGGCTCAAAGTCTAGCTTTGAACATCCCTGAACATAATAATATCAATAACCACTCACCACTGTGGCTTTTTCACATGAACAATTCTTGCAAACATAGAAATAAGAAAATGAAGCTCTGCTTACGATTTCCGTCATTTCTTCATCAGGTCTGTCCGACCCCGGAGTTTTGGAAGCAGTGTCTAGTCCCACACCGATGGAAGCTCTGCTTACAATTTCCGTCATTTCTTCATCAGGTCTGTCAGACCCCGGAGTTTCGGGAGCAGTGTCTAGTCCCACACCGCTGTTTAATTCCATCTTGATTACTCTCATCCATAGGCTGCACACTCACTGGCCGCACCTTTGATGTATATCTCCTATTCTCCTTCCTTCAGAAACAATTGTAGAAGGTTTGGTCAGGTTTCCAATCCGGTTAGAACGGTCAATGTCCTGCAATGGAATGTCTAATTTTAGCTTCTTTGGATTTCAAGCAGGCACAAGGCCACTGTGCATAGAGCAAAGGTCATACATGTAGCGTGGTCTTTGTTCTCCCTGCACAAAGACATGCAAACCAGCACACTCTTATCACTCCCCTCTCTCTCTCTCTCTCTCTCTCTCTCTCTCTCACACACACACACAAACAAACAAACAAACACATATGCTCGCCAACTAAATACACTGCAAATTTATTCCACTTGTATAGCTAGAGTACAGACCATAGCAAACCTAAAACTTTATACACACTCAGTATATGCATTATGACCAGTTACATGGAAGTCAAGATTGAAACATCATTACTTGCCATTAACTCATCAAACAAAGTAATTTAAACTCTCCTGAAGGGGATTCATATGAACATAACATTATGATATAGTCAACAATTATTTGAAAATATCAAGAAACATACCATTTTTTACTCTTGCAGACAAACTTTCTGATGAGTGGTGTTCTCCAAAATATAGATCTTCATACAATAATTGTGCCGGAAGAGTGGGTGATCTCCACCAGACAAGGTCAGCTGGACTGCACCATTTTCACTTGAGGGGGTATAGGGGTATTTATTGGAGGGACAGCATTAAAGCACTCATGTAGGCCTACTGGTTTACCATGTGAATACATAGTGAAGAAATCTTCTCATATCATTAATTCCATGATTAAAAAAGGAATATTAAAGCATCAAATAGGCAGTGGGCCTCGTCTATTGCCAGGAGAGAGAGGTGGGGTGTTTGTAAATGCGCACCCATTTCCACCTATGGGGGTGGGGGGTGATGGTCTCTGGTGAAGTGAAGATGAGCTCAACCTTTCCACCTGCAATGTCTGTGAGGTGAGAAAGAAAAAAAGATAAACATGTCAAGAATACAGACTTGACTTTTATCATGTTTATGAAAGAAAAAAATTAGAGTAGACAGTTCCTGTTTCGTGAAAGTTACGTATTTTTGTGTAAGCGATATATGTATATATATGAAATATACATTAGACCAAGCTTGATGTCCAAACCCCATATCAACAATTAAGATACATTTATAAAGTGATAATCAACACAATTGGATTTAACATAATGGTACTAAAAAATATATATTTCCCTATATATGTGAATTGACCTAGACCTCTGGACCCCCAAATCTGATCACTTCATCTCCCAATGAGGAATACGGTACAAATCTTGAAGTCTATCCATTAAAACAGCTATTGAGATACCGCTACCTTGTATAAACAGACATAAAATCTGAAAACACAATGAATGCCTAGCTCCAGCACCACATGTACAGTGGCATTCAAAAAAAAAAGTAATGTACCTTTAACAAGGTAGGTAGGCCTACATGTATGTGCTTTTCAAGCCTACTACACATGGTTTGTGTGGAGGCAAAGGGTGTTTCAAAAAATATATATATATACCCGGTACAGTATATATATATATATACGTGAAAAAGGTGCTGCCGATTGTATATCCTCTTCTGTTTCTTCTGTGCCATCTGTATATTGGCTTTGACTTTTGAGTGAATCATATCGCCTACAGACTGGATCTTTTGGAATATATCATGGATGTTGTCTGATGAAGTACTGGGAGGGGCTTTAGCTGAGCCAGTGGCTCTCTCCACATCAATGGGAAACCTGGGTTTCCTGTAAGAGTATATGAAAAACTAGAGAACTGCAACACCGTGGCTCAACGATTCCACTTTAATCCCATTGAAAATGAACAGCATTTCACTTCATATTCCTATATATTTATATATATATGTGAACCTACAATGTAATCCAATCAGTTCATCTGTTAAATATGGACTACCGATATTCCATGGAGGTTTGACCAAAAAATTTCCAGAACACTTGACATTGTTTGTAACTTTGTGTGCAGGGCACCACAAATAAAGGAATACTAACAAGTGCATTAGCTATCCTGTCTACATGTATAACTAAAAACAAAGTGAATAAAATGCCAAATGACATACCCATATTTCTGAATGTTGAGGTCGATGGGGTCATTGGGGTTGTTTGGGTCGACAGGGTTCTTGGGGTTGTTAGAGTCGATGGGGTTGAGGTCGAGGGGGCCCTTGGTGCTGTTTATGGTGTTCTGGAGGAGGTAGGGGTAGCTGGATCTAGACAGGTAGAGGAATCTGGAATTGGTAGTGAAGATGACGACATGAAATGCAGGATTTAATATTGGAAAATTAATATAATTATGATTTTAATTTCGAAATTGTAGGGATAAATTGAGAAATAAGTATTGGGATATGGGAGATATATAGATTTGAATGTATGAATAAAGAATTTCAGAATTGAAAAAAAAATCATTATAGGAATTTCACATCTGCAATTTTGTACATAAATAATGAAAACTGATTTGAAAATGAGAATAAAAATGCAGCAATAATCCAATTTGTGAATACAAATAGGAGAGTTTGGGAAACAGTTTTACCCCCCCCCCAATAGTTTACTATTTTTCCTACTTTCTATTCGATCAAATTTGGGTTTGGGCCAATTGCGACTTCAAATTGTTGCAAATGCCAAAATGATGGTATTTCCCACCAGCTACCTCTTTCACGTCACAATCCACCAAATTTGTTGATAACAAAGTTCTTGCATCTTCTGGCAGATTTGGCAAACTCCCTTGTAAGATTTTCAGGAGGCTAGAAACATGTACTAGCGGGATATTGGAACTCACAGCCCAATCTCGTAATTGGTTCCTTCTCAAAATTGAATCTTCAACATCAACATCATCATCTGTATCGAGCTACTAGTAGTATTATTAAATCTGAAAGTATCAGAGACAATTAGAGACTATTATCTCATTTTATAGATCTGCATCAAATACTGATTCGTCTTCCCATTCAGCACTATCAAGATCAATAATTGATTCAATTGGTCTTTCAAACAATGCAGCAGCACTTTCAACAAAAGTAACATATTCACGATCATTTGACTGGAGGTCGATATTGGGATGAACATCATCACTGTCACCGACACCGTCAACATGGTGCATCATCTAGGTCTAATAAAGTCAGGAACATTAACATCTATTTAAACACTCAATGCATTTTATGCCGACACTTCGGCCCCCTCTCCAAAGGAAGGATTTAAGCCTGAATTAATTATCTGTATATTATAATACAGAGCTCACTGAACATGCGCAGTCCAAAACATACAAGAACACTTAGGTCTGTTGTTGCCATTCACTTTACACATAAAACAAAACTGCAACATTTCTTCTTTTTTTTTCTTTTTTTTTGGCGGTTCACGTGCCATACCTGAATGAGTCTTAAGTGCTTAAGAATGGAATCGATTTGTATTGCATTTACCTCACTCAATTTTTCTCTATTACCAACTAATATACATGTAGTTGACTGCCCACGCATATCCTGTACATCAAGTCCATGCTTGTCGAGGAGGCTTAAGATGGCTTCCGCAATCCTCTCACCAGTCGCCCTCTGCAGATGAAGAAAGTCCAGGAAGACCTCCCTGACGTGAGACTTCCTATCAGTGACATCCACAAACCTCAAGCATAGTGACAGTACTTCTTGATTTCTGTGCGGATCGGTCACCTCGTCAGCCATGACACTGAAGTATTTCACGTGTTTCAGAGGTGCCAAGATGTTGTCACGCAGGCAGTCCGCAGTGATAGTTATTATCTCGTTCTGTATTGTTTTTGATGTGTACTATTGGTTCTTCTTTCCCTGCTCCAAATGTTCCTGGAGGATCGGGTCACATTTGGTAGCGTGCTCTAGAATTGCATTGAAGACTCCTCGGTTGGTGAGCAGGTCTGCTGTTTTGTCATCTCTGTTACCACGTAACGGTAGTGCCTGCATGCCACACAGCTCGACGGTTTCTACAATCACTGAGAGGATGTACCTGTTCTTATCAGAGAGGGCCTGGCCCACTGACTGAGTATATCGAGTCTACTACATAAGCATTATGAAACAGGTCTACTTTATAAATAGTAATTACAAATATACGCAAATACTGATATCTTTTACCCAAATCGTTAATATGTCAATTCGTAAACCCTGTAATTCATTAAAATTGCAAGTGACATGAATGGGCATTTCAGTTCTACAGCTAAGCTATTCACGTTTGTGACTACAACTTATCTCTCCCCCTCCCCCCTCCATCTCTCTCCATCTCTATTATGAAGGGAAAAAATAACCTGAAATTTTCTTGCAGTTATGCAATCGGTTGAGTGTAAACCTCATTTTTGAATTATTCCTCTTCAACTTGGACTCATGGTTTAGCTTTTGGGTGGAATCTTCTGTATAATGCACTGCTTGATCCAGGGTACATACACTCAAAGAATTCTAGTACATGAATAAAGTAAAAAGAAAGGAAAACAATTTAAGAAAAACTTTTATATATTTTAAAACTAGAACGTAAACAATGAATTAAATAATGAATTCTGTCAGAAAAGTATTGCTTGGTAAGATTGATCAAAAATAATCTCTCATTGCTCACAAACATAATGTAAACAAACCTTTGGATTTTAAACATTTGTTGGCAATGCAAAACATGATTCAGGAATTTTTTTTCTATATAATTATCGATACAATTCTAGTTTGCTGATGAGAGTAGAATGAAAGCTCTATTGACCTATCTGTATGCTGAGGGGGGAAAAGAACACAAGTCTACAAATCGGTGTATCAGGCAGACCACACAATAAGCCATTACAGCTATCAATATGGCAAATTACAAAAGCGTGCACAAGTCTTTCTGTAGTATCCTGATCCAGGTAACGCCTTATCTTTCCAATCTTATGTAGCCCATAAGCAGCAGAACGGCATATCTTGCTTTTAATATATGACTTGACATTGTCAGTTGATTGTCCATCATAACCCCAAGGTTCCGTGCACACTTTGCCAGTTGAAGACTGGAGTGATTGAAAGTGGCAGGAGGGAGCAAACTTCTTGTTCGATGACGGGAAGGCAAGTGAAGCAATTCAGTTTTTCCCTCATTAATTGAAAGGCAATATAGAGGGCCAGGCGGTTGGGCAGCCTGCAGTCAAGTTCAGGCCCTAGCTACGTACCTGAAATATGCATTACACTCATCGTCATTTATGTCATTGAGATCAAAGTTGCTGTATTCTCTGAAGTTGAAGTCAGGATTCATGGTTTTTCTGATGTCATACAGCAACATAAATTCGTCGTCATCCAGTAGAAACAGTAAATCATTTCAAAATTAACAAAACTTTGTTCACTTTTCCTCCAAATTTCACCATAATGTTTATTTTATTTTTTCATTGCAATCATCACATCAGCCACTGAACCAAGTAGTTAATGTTGAATTTACATAATCACATCACTCGCTCCCCTCTCACTCCAATCAACCGAAATCACTTTACAAGGGTAAATATAAATAGCAAATAGCAAAAATACAAAAGATTAATTTCAAACATTTATTTCAACAAGTTCAAATATAAATAAATTAATAAATATATACATATACCCGGTATACAAATCAAATCAATTGTGAGGATAAATTAATCTTCACTGACACCAACCTACATGAGGATAAATTAATCTTCACTTACACCACCATACATGAGGATAAATTAATCTTAACCTACACCAGCCTACATGAGGATAAATTAATCTTCACTTATACCAACCTATATGAGGATAAAAATCTTCACTTACACCACCATACATGAGGCTAAATTAATCTTAACCTACACCAGCCTACATGAGGATAAATTAATCTTCACTTATACCAACCTACATGAGGATAAATTAATCTTCACTTACTCCACCATACATGAGGATAAATTAATCTTCACCTACACCAGCCTACATGAGGATAAATTAATCTTCACTTACACCACCCTACATGAGGATAAATTAATCTTCACTTACACCACCCTACATACATGAAGATAAATTAGTCTTCGAAAGAATTGAGCAGCTCCATCCATTCCTGATGTTCGGGGTCATTGAGGTACGGTCGGTACTTGGCCATGTCTCTATAGAGACGGTTGATGTGGAGTTCCTACAGATGACATGTGGTATACCAGAGGGATGTTCTGACAGGATGTGGCAGGAACCAGTCGTTGAGAGACATGCAGAGCTGTTGCTCCATTTCTTTGTCTGGATGATAGCCTTTCCTCAACTTTGGTTATCTTGAATTGGTGTGAAAGGCTATGGTGAGATGGTTTGTTTAGTTGTGTCTGTAGCCAGTCCCTGATGTTAAAGATGGTATGGATTCTTTCTGCAGTGGTAATTGGCTTGTTATATGATTTCGGCTAAGATCAAAGAAATATCAAAAAGCCAACATCTCTCTAGCTTGGTGCAAGTTCGCCATTTCAGATTTTTGCGCACTGTGAATTTAGTACCTGATTTAGTCACCTGATCTCAAAAATTGGTCCCATGACCGACGAAAGCACCGTCATGAAAAATCGAAAGCACTTTCGAGAAGGAAACAGACGTGAGCTGCGCAACGTCTCCACGCTCCAGTAACTCGTAGTAGCCAGCCGACGTTGGGTGCAAAAATCAAAAGCTCGCTAATGTTTGGTGGAAACTTGTGCTTGTCCATCAGAGGTTCGAGCAGGTCAAAGAATTTGTTCCCGTTTGTACGGTTGAACGAACGTGCTCTCGCTGCAGAGGTATCTTCTGGTTATTTAGTTGTCTTTTCCAGCCATTCGCTTCTCTGTTGAACTGATGTGCGATCCCGTTTCTTACGGCTAGTTGAAAAGCAAGACGACATAAGTCGTTCGATGTCAGTCCGTACATCATCGATTCCATTTGATGTTTTTTTGTTTTTTTTGTTCTTGTTTTACCAAATTTATAAAGTGAAATGATCATATTTTTTTCAACATTAGACATATCCAAAATAAAACCTACTTTGAAATTTCCCATTGACTTTGCTGCACCTATTGCAGAAATGTTAAGTCCTTTGACTCATTGACAAAGAGTGGTTTTTGCTACTGAGAACTCGGCGCTAGCTTTCTTTAACCCTAGACCATTATTAGTAATGAAAAAACATGGATCCGCCCCTTTTATTAAACTGCAGCACATCATCTTTCTGGCATACCGGGTGCAAAGACAGAGGGAGACCAAAGTCTGACACTTACTGCGCATGTACAGGTTGCACAATGAACTTACTATTAGTAGACTTATGCTAATGGTAGATGGATGATGATGATGATGGAACCACTCTCGACCAGTTTTGCTGATCAATCATGGCTCTCATCTCTAGCAGGTCAACCTCAGTCACATGAGGTCACACTGCTTGCCAACCTGAGTTAATCCGACTGACTAGTCCGAACTCATCAGCCCCCACTCCAATCACAAAATGCGCAATAAGGCACAGAGCAGCCAGCCGTAATCGCAGTACTCCCTGAAATCCAGGACCAGAGTGAATCCTCTGCATCCTGAAATATTCAGGCAGATGACGCAGGATATGCTGTCGTATCCTAGGTGAGGTATAATCACAACCCCGCATAGGACACTTCTGATGGTTTTTCTTCTTACCCTCATGCGTAGGCACTATAATTCTGGAGCACTGCTCACTGAAAGACTTCCCAGTGTAAGGGGACAGACCAATAGCCAATATTATATCCTGCTTCAAAAATTTGTTGGCTTTTGATTGGTTGAGAGCTCGTCACATGACCAGAAATATTTGAACTATTTTTAGAAAGTATTATATGAGAGTACTATTTGGGAGTAGGGGAAGGCGGGGTAAGTTGAGCCAGTTTTTGGTATTTGCATGTTAGGACCGAAATGATTGATGATTTTGCAGAAGTGAGTAGCTTACCTTCTAATTTAATGCTTGGGAAACATTTTGTAGCTAGTTTAAGTTTCTAACCCCACACCGAAAGTCACTGTGACCTTCGAAAAAACTTGGGTCAAATGGCTCAACATGCCCCACCTGAGGGGTAAGTTGATCCACCCTCTGGGGTATGTTGAGCCACACAGGGGTAAGTTGATCATTGCCCCAAATGAAGACAACTGAAGTACAAAATCATTGTTTCACCTGAAAAATATTTAATGTGGTAATGTTCTACAACACTTAACAAAATGATTACTTTGTCTTCGTGGTTCTAGTAATCAGTTACAAACATATTGAGTCACACTCTCATAGAAAAAACAACATTGTTTACTGGTAAGATCCCCCCTGTCACAGCTTCAAGTCAACAGTTATATTTAAAAACATATGTCCAAAATACTTAAATTATCTTTCACCCCAAGTAAAACTAATTGAAGTACAAAACCATTATTCTGTCTCAAAAACAGTTAAAGTGCACTACCTAACAAAATATTTTAATGCACCTCAGTTGTGTTCATTTATAATTCAATCCAGCTGCCACAGTTTCAAGTCACATTAAAACAAAATGGTGCCAAGTACACCCAGAAAGGCCAATAATCGGACGGTGGCAATTAAGGCACAATATATCTCGCTTATCAATGTCGGTTTCATCATCTGAAACTCTTAAACATGTCAGATATCAAGTCAACTAAGCTGCCAACGTGACAAGTCAGTTTTGAACACAAGCTGTCCAGAACAACGGGCAGAACTGCCAACGCTCTTCGGCTGTGGCAGCTTACGCACGATGTCTTCCAGTTCAAAGCCTGCTTCATCATCTGGGTTTGGAACAAACACTGGGTCAGTTCCGCTTTTTCCAGCAACTTTCTGCAGGAAGACACCTTCAAACTGAAATTCCTCTCCATTCAGTACATCCACCCGAGCAATGTAATGCACAAATCTTGATTTTCCAGCACATTTGACAACGTCAAAGTCACCTTCAATGATATCCATATCACCATCACTGTCCACCTCTGATTCGTCATCGTACTCAACTTCTGAATCACAATCTGTCTCACTGGAACTAGGGGTTTTGGATCTTGGGGGACATTTCTTCTTCTCTTTAACTTTGAACAAGGATCTCTTTGGTTTCTTGGCAGATGGCTTCCGTTTGCGATTTTCGGATAGGGCTGCAAGCTCTTGGCGAACTGGGGTATCAGTCAGAATCTTTGTGCTGCCTTTTTTGCGACCGGCTCGTCTTCTTTCTTGCTGTTGCTTTAGGAAACGGATGAACACCAGATGGTGATACGTATGGACGAGGCACAACATTGCTCAGACTGGGTTCCCTGGAGGTGGACGGCTGAAGACCATCTATTTGCTGTCTTTGTGGCTGGACATCACCACCTGGTGGTCTTGCATCTACAGGGGGTTGATTCATCTCGGTGCCATCTGCAGCAGCATGATCTCGCTCACGTTCGGTCGGGGCAGCAGGGGCAGAACCAGCAGCAGGAGTCTCACCTGGTGGCCTTGCATCTACAGGGGGTGGATTCACCTCGATGCCATCTGCAGCAGCATCATCTTGCTCACGGTCAGTCGGGACAGCAGGGGCAAAATCTAAGTCATTGAAAATGTCCCTGTTGAATGGATGGATACCTGTCGCTTGAAAGCCTGCAATGATGTTCGATGGCGTCACAGCAAGCATTTGTGCTTGGTTCACCAGGGTTGGAATTTCATAGATAGTCACAGTTTTTCCAGGGTTAGAACGTAACCATCCATCCAAGGCTCTGTTGTAAGCCGTCTTCAATGGCCCATACACTGATCGATCTAGAGGCTGGAGGCGATGTGACGTGTGAGGTGGTAATGTTAGCATAACAACACCATGAGATCTTGCAGTGTCCACAGCATCAAGAGAAATGTGGGTGTCATGGTTGTCAAGTATCAGGAGAATCTTCCTCTCTGGTGTACATCTGGTGTGCTTGATGATGTGATTGAGGTATTCCACGAATGTCTCCTGATTTATCCAGCCACTACGGGTTGATCTGCCTATGCACTGAGTTGGCCCCCCTCTAACAAAGTGTTCTCTATAGTTTACTCTTGGAAAGATGAATAAAGGAGGCACGACTGAGCCAATTGCACTCACAGTGTACACAACGGTTACCAGGGGGGTGATTCACTAACTGGGAACGATATCGTTCCTAAGAGCAATTTTTGGGATTGATTTCAATCCCAGCTTAAAATCGATTCTACCTGACTGGTTCACTAAATCGCTTTTAGGCTGGGATCAATCCCAGCGTGAATAATCATGCGCGCATATGAATATTCATGTGTGCGATCAATCCAACCAATCAACAGACTCAAATTTTGGTCACTGGGCATCATATCAATCAATCGCGTAGCCGATCGACATAACGATAATTAGCTAGCTATCGTCACTTAATTTGTCAATGACGTTCATTTCTAATGTTGATTTCGTTTTAACATTAGAAGAAAGCTGAGTGAAATTTTGCATAAGAGATGACAAAAATATCATTCATGACTGTTTCATGTAGCAGTGTGAGGATTCATACGATTTTCTGTGGGTATAGTTTGTCTTTCTTTATGCTTGTTTCGAGTAAAATGCCGGATTTAACGTAGGGCCTAGATCTACGTAGGCCTAATGTACGTAGACTAACTCGTAAGTTAGACCTACCGTCCCCATGCAGCTAGCATATGTAGCAGAAAGCGGACTAACTTTAGTCTTTAGTGTTTTACATATGTTGTTGGCACTAAGTTGAGTTAATTTTAATTAGGCCTACCCTATCATAGTATAAATCAAAACGATTCGATATATCACTTTAACAGTGACTAACAATATCTATCTTCCTCTTGTTTGCTCTAATTTAGCTTCAGTTTGACAGTTTTGTCTTTGACTTTGCCAGAAAGTGTAGGCTAAGACGAGAGTACTACTTTACTAGCCTAGGCCCTAGGGCTAGTCCTAAAGTCACTCCTATTATTTAGTATTTAGTAAGAGTGATCCGGATCACTCTTAACCTTAATAGCGATTTTAATGCTAAAATCAATCCCAAATGCCTTAGTGAATCAGTTCCTAAGAGCGATATTGCTCTTACGAATGATATTGAGCCTAAGAGCGATTTTATCTCATTTGGGATCGATTTTAGCTGTTAGTGAATCATCCCCCTGTTCCCCACGTTCAGCAGAGGTGATTGCGCCGACCTGTTTTTTCCCCTTCTCGGTCACAACAGCAGCAGGCTTTTGAACTGTGGTGCACCCAGTTTCGTCTGTGTTGTAGATTTCACTTGGTGAAAACTTGTATTTGTCCATCACCCGGGCAAGATTGTCAAAGAACTTATCAACAACTGGTCGGTTGAACGCAGTGGCACGTCCTAAAGACGTGGCCTCTGGATGCCTTATTGCCAGGTTTTGTCGCTTGAAGCCTAACCACCAATCCTGGCCTGCCTTTTTCTCACGGTCCCAGCTGGCTGGCACGTCAACATTGTTTCGTTTTTGCAAACTCATATGCCAATGTACAGCACCTGTTCACTGACAGACCATGAAACATATCTGATAACTGTTTCACATGATCTCCCAAATCTGTCTCCATGTCAGGAGAAAACACCTGATGCCGCAAGGCGACGGGTGCATGGGCAGTCCCTTGTTGTCCATCTCTCCTTTCAATATAACGTTTCAGCGTCATTCGATCAATGGCAAAGTCCTTAGCTGCACTCCGCACACTCTTTCCGCCAGCAACAGCATCAGCCGCTCGTTCCATAACATCGCGGGGAGTTTGTCCTCGATTCGTCTTTCGCTTGTAGTTACGCATTTCTCATGTGCTTCTGAAAGATAATAATGGATATAAAATATATGTTTAGTACAAAGTCCATCTAAAAACATTGTTATTCAATTCTAAATTCCAAAATACAATGCGAATTGTTTTGTAATACTCATCCAACAATATTTAGTAAGTTGGTCAGACCCTACGGTGTAAGTTGAGCCATGGCTCAACTTGCCCCATAGGGTCTGAACTTTCTGAGATATCACCACATACACACATTTTCTATGCATTCATTGTGTAAAAGGCTATGACAAGCATGGAGACCCATACATGGACTAACAATTGTCATCATATATCCATATTATATCTATGCTGCATATGGAAGAAAAGTACACTTACCTCATTCACACCTATTCACTTTTATGGCAGAAAATCAGATTTTTCCCTCTGCAACGTTGGTTTCTGTTTCAATCTAAAAAGCAATATGGCAGGGTGTGGGGATATGCAATATTTCATCTATAGATGGCGCCACCACAATGTTTGACTCATTCATAAATGGCTTAGAGGGGGTGGATCAACTTACCCCTATGCTCAACTTACCCCGCCTTCCCCTACTGTTTGGGAGTTGACAGTTTTTTTTTTTTGTTTTTTTTTAATTGAATTTTTTTTTCTTTCTTCAAATCTTAATTTAATGAAAACAAAATATTCTAAATCTTTTTAGATAAAAATTGACATTTTTTTTGTTCTAAATTTTTTTTTGTCCCAAAAATGTTTTTTAAAATTTTTTTTATAAAATAAATTTTTGATGCAGGATATAAAACAAATATACCATGCCTACTATTCGAGGTACTGGTTAAAACTATGGGCCTCGGTGACTCCAATAGTACTATTGGAGTCACCTCTTGCGCATAGTTTTAACCAGAACCTCTCAAGATAGTGTATATTTGTATACTACCCCTTCCCCTACCATAAATAGTAATTACAAATATACGCAAATACTGAATCTTTTACCCAAATCGTAAATATGTCAGTTCGTAAACCCTGTAATTCATTAAAATTGCAAGTGACATGAATGGGCATTTCAGTTCTACAGCTAATCTATTCAGGTTTGTGGCTTCAACTCACCCCCAATTTCTCTCTATCTCTATAATGAAGGGAAAAATAACCTGAAGTTGCATTGTATTTTGCAGTTATGCTATCAGGTGATTGTAGACCTCATTTTGGAAATATTCCTCTTCAGCTTGGACTCGTGGTTTAGCTTTTGGGTGGAATCTCCTGTATAATGCACTGCTTGATCCAGGGTATATACACGCAAAGAATTCTAGTGCATGAATAAAGTAAAAAAGAAAGGAATACAATTTAAGAAAAACTTTTTTATATTTTAAAACTGAAAATTAAATAATGAATTCTTTCAGAAAAGTAGGCTACCATCGTTGGATTGATATCCCGGGCTAACGGCTAATGCTTTCACACTTGAAGGGTGCGCCCGGCAATTGCAGTGTTAGCACCGCAATTGCCTCGCTAACCCTACTTGGAGGCAGGGCCAGGTGTGAACACAGAAGATAGCCGGGAAATTGCAGGGCTAAAAACTCTCTTAGCCCCGCAAAACACCAAATGTGAATTGGCTATTGGTCAGGTCCCCAATCCGGTTAGAACGGTCAATGGCCAGTTTTAGCTTCTCTTTCACTGTAGTGCATATAATGTCATCTATTGACTCGTTGGCCTTTTCAGATAGGACGAAGAACTGAAGACAATTGCGTCTTGAGTACTGTCAATACTGATTTCTGTCATTTCTTCATCAGGTCTGTCCGACCCCGGAGTTTCGGGAGCAGTGTCTAGTCCCACAGCGCTGTTTCCATCATGATTTCTTTCATCCATTGGCTGTACACTCACTGGCAGCACCTTTGATGTATTTCCGTCATTTCTTCATCAGGTCTGTCCGACCCCGGAGTTTCGGGAGCAGTGTCTAGTCCCACACCGCTGTTTCCATCTTGATTACTTTCATCCGTAGGCTGCACACTCACCGTAGCGTCATTTCTTCATCAGGTCTGTCCGACCCCGGAGTTTCGGGAGCAGTGTCTAGTCCCACAGCGCTGTTTCCATCATGATTTCTTTCATCCATTGGCTGTACACTCACTGGCAGCACCTTTGATGTATTTCCGTCATTTCTTCATCAGGTCTGTCCGACCCCGGAGTTTCGGGAGCAGTGTCTAGTCCCATACCGCTGTTTCCATCTTGATTACTTTCATCCGTAGGCTGCACACTCACCGTAGCGTCATTTCTTCATCAGGTCTGTCCGACCCCGGAGTTTCGGGAGCAGTGTCTAGTCCCACAGCGCTGTTTCCATCATGATTTCTTTCATCCATTGGCTGTACACTCACTGGCAGCACCTTTGATGTATTTCCGTCATTTCTTCATCAGGTCTGTCCGACCCCGGAGTTTCGGGAGCAGTGTCTAGTCCCACAGCGCTGTTTCCATCATGATTTCTTTCATCCATTGGCTGTACACTCACTGGCAGCACCTTTGATGTATTTCCGTCATTTCTTCATCAGGTCTGTCCGACCCCGGAGTTTCGGGAGCAGTGTCTAGTCCCACAGCGCTGTTTCCATCATGATTTCTTTCATCCATTGGCTGTACACTCACTGGCAGCACCTTTGATGTATTTCCGTCATTTCTTCATCAGGTCTGTCCGACCCCGGAGTTTCGGGAGCAGTGTCTAGTCCCATACCGCTGTTTCCATCTTGATTACTTTCATCCGTAGGCTGCACACTCACCGTAGCGTCATTTCTTCATCAGGTCTGTCCGACCCCGGAGTTTCGGGAGCAGTGTCTAGTCCCACAGCGCTGTTTCCATCATGATTTCTTTCATCCATTGGCTGTACACTCACTGGCAGCACCTTTGATGTATTTCCGTCATTTCTTCATCAGGTCTGTCCGACCCCGGAGTTTCGGGAGCAGTGTCTAGTCCCACAGCGCTGTTTCCATCATGATTTCTTTCATCCATTGGCTGTACACTCACTGGCCGCACCTTTGATGTATTTCCGTCATTTCTTCATCAGGTCTGTCCGACCCCGGAGTTTCGGGAGCAGTGTCTAGTCCCATACCGCTGTTTCCATCATGATTACTTTCATCCATAGGCTGCACACTCACCGTAGCGTCATTTCTTCATCAGGTCTGTCCGACCCCGGAGTTTCGGGAGCAGTGTCTAGTCCCACAGCGCTGTTTCCATCATGATTTCTTTCATCCATTGGCTGTACACTCACTGGCCGCACCTTTAATGTATTTCCGTCATTTCTTCATCAGGGCCCGTATTCAATAAACTTCTTAAGCATGAAATCTAAGTACTTTTTCTTAAATTTTGGCTAAGAAAACAGTCTTAGCAAAAATGTGTATTCTATAAAAGCATTGGGGGCTAAGAATTTTGCCTTAAGGATAAGAAGAATTCTTAGATTTTATCTAAGAAAAGGGCTTAAATAGCATGTCGTATTCTATACAATCGAGATATCTAAGATAAGTAAGAAATCTACCCTACATTTAAGCATACTCATGAGGATGCTTAAATAGGGCTTCGGCACCGGCAGTGCTGCTGTGCGCATTGTCGCTTTGGGTTTCGATTAAATGGAATGAAGGCTGCGGCGCAGGTTATCAGTTGACCTATATCAACGTAAGCTTCGCGTATATGCATATCATATAGTACAGCGGCGGCGCAGCGCAGGAGCATATAGACTTTAATTATAGCTTTGTATTTGTGTATGTTTGTTTGTAATATAATACACAATTAATCCAGGATATAGCATAGGCCGCCTTCATAACAGTAACACTACTTTTATATTATGACATAGCTGCCGTAAAGAAATCATCTCTTAGTCATTGGCATTAAAATATGGAAACAGGGAATGATGTGTCATCGGCATGATGTTAGGTGAGACAACATTTGTTATATTATCGGTCTGATAAAGCTATTTGATTAATTTTAGACTAGCTATAGCAGTATACGATGTAATGCCTAGGCCAGGGAGATGCCTAGGCTAAGGGTAGCTCCAATGCTAGCGCTGGCCGGCCGGCTAGCGACGGCGCTAACTTCACGGATCCTATTTATAGGCCCGCGGCATAAAAATAATAGCCCGGTCCAGCTCTTCGAAGATGTTTGACAGAAAAGTATAAAAAATCCTACGGTGGATGTTCGATCTACAGATCAGGGGGTCTTGACTAGACTGCCTTACTAATATTTTAGTGTCAGTTAATTGGTCAAGCCTAAAACAATTCTGTGAGCATCATTCCTCCCATACACTTTATCTCCCATACGTTTTGTGTATAATTTTCGTGCGGTGCGATTTTTATTTTAACACGCAAATTGCATAGGCAAATTGAGCTGCAATTAAGTCACTCGACTCGACCAACTTGCCTTTCCAACATGACGTCATCGGGTCTAAGAATTTGTCTTATCTGTTGTCTAAGCTAAGACAAACTGCTTTACGTGTTTAGAATACGGCTAAGGCAACTTTCTTAACCTAGACAAATTCTTAGACATTTTCTTAGACTTAAGAAAAATGTCTTAGAAGTTTATTGAATACGGGCCCAGGTCTGTCCGACCCCGGAGTTTTGGGAGCAGTGTCTAGTCCCACAGCGCTGTTTCCATCATGATTTCTTTCATCCATTGGCTGTACACTCACTGGCCGCACCTTTGATGTATTTCCGTCATTTCTTCATCAGGTCTGTCCGACCCCGGAGTTTCGGGAGCAGTGTCTAGTCCCATACCGCTGTTTCCATCATGATTACTTTCATCCGTAGGCTGCACACTCACCGTAGCGTCATTTCTTCATCAGGTCTGTCCGACCCCGGAGTTTCGGGAGCAGTGTCTAGTCCCACACCGCTGTTTCCATCTTGATTACTTTCATCCGTAGGCTGCACACTCACCATAGCGTCATTTCTTCATCAGGTCTGTCCGACCCCGGAGTTTCGGGAGCAGTGTCTAGTCCCACAGCGCTGTTTCCATCATGATATCTTTCATCCATTGGCTGTACACTCACTGGCCGCACCTTTGATGTATTTCCGTCATTTCTTCATCAGGTCTGTCCGACCCCGGAGTTTCGGGAGCAGTGTCTAGTCCCATACCGCTGTTTCCATCATGATTACTTTCATCCATAGGCTGCACACTCACCATAGCGTCATTTCTTCATCAGGTCTGTCCGACCCCGGAGTTTCGGGAGCAGTGTCTAGTCCCACACCGCTGTTTCCATCGTGATTACTTTCATCCGTAGGCTGCACCCTCACTGGCAGCACCTTTGATGTATTTCCGTCATTTCTTCATCAGGTCTGTCCGACCCCGGAGTTTCGGGAGCAGTGTCTAGTCCCACAGCGCTGTTTTCCATCATGATTACTTTCATCCATAGGCTGCACACTCACTGGCCGTCATTTCTTCATCAGGTCTGTCCGACCCCGGAGTTTCTGGAGCAGTGTCTAATCCCACACCGCTGTTTCCATCTTGATTACGTTCATCCATAGGCTGCACACTCACTGGCTGCACCTTTGATGTATCTCTTTCCTTCAGAAACTATTGTAGGAGGTTTGGTCAAGTCCCCAATCCGGTTAGAACGGTCAATGTCCTGCAATGGAATGTCCAGTTTTAGCTTCTCTTTCACTGTACATGTAGTGCATATAATGTTATCTATTGACTAGTTGGCCTCTTCAGATAGGCCAAAGAACTGAAGACAATTGGGTCTTTAGTACTGTTCTCAGTCACCTGTTGACTGTCGCAGATTATCAATCATTGCTTTGTACAACATGTCAATCGACTTAAGATGTATAATCTCCTGAGCTTGCATTTTGTTTCCAGTCTCCAGGTCCATTATCCTCCCTTGTTGCTCATCCAATCAAATCGAACAAACTTGCAAATTCTTTGTGTACAACATCCTTTATTGTAGCCTGAATTGAAAGAAGTTCTTTATTTTTCTCCTAGAAGCAGGAAAACATATTGTCAAGTTGCGCCTGTATAGGGCTATAGGTGTTTAAACCATGATGATCTAGTGAAGAAATCTTCTCATATCATTAATTCCATGATTAAAAGAGGAGTATAAAAACATCAACTAGTTTGATAGGCAGTGGGCCTCATCTATTGCCAGGAGAGAGGTGGGGTGTTTGTAAATGCGGGGTGGGGGAGTGATGGTCTCCAGTGAAGTGATCAGATGAGCTCAACCTTTCACCCTGCAATAAGAGAAAAAAAAGATTTAAAAACATGTCAAGAATGCAGACTTCACTTTTTAATACATGTATTTGACTTTTTCATTCCTTTTTATTTTGGAAGCACAGCTCACAGCCTGATACATATGAAAAATCAACAAATTTTTAAAAATAAAATGACATACTGTAGCAACTCTCTTTTAGAAATACAAGTTACTCAAAGTTATCTTTGATAAAACCTTAATCGGTAGTGGATTTCACATTATTAATAACAAACAGGTGACTTTAAAAGGAGAGAATACTGTGTGTATTGCTCATTCATGGACCACTAATAAAGTACTTTGCTTTCTATTAAGGAGATCATACATGTGCATATAAGAACTGTTGCTGGAATTGAGAGTGCTATACATGTCATTAGAGCGCTTTCAAAAGCGACGGAAGCAAAGATGAAGCAGAGAATTACGGCGATACAGCTGTTCCGTTGTGTTTAGGGAACGAACGCTATCATGGCCGCGTACGGTCGTGAAAATCAACAAGACAGAGAAAATTCTGGTTCGCACATGCGCAGATTTTTTTTTGCTCGCGTTACCGTCGTCTACGCCTTCCGTCGTGTTGCGCCCTAGTGAGAGAGAGAGAGAGATAGTTGAGTTAATTAGAGTCAAAAGAAATGTTTGAGAGGGAGAGAGATGGAGAGAGGGAAGCCGTTTTGATGCACAAGTAAGGAAGACACATACCAGGCTGACTGATGTTGTACCAAAGTGTTGAAACAGTCAAGCAAGTAATGCTATTAAAAACAGTGATGAACGATATTCTGAATCCCACCCAAATTGCTTTAAAAATAATTTATTTGTGTTTTCATTTATTCTTGATCTTATATCCCATATGCATGAATGAATTCCAAATTTATGTTCTCATGGATTATCTACCTCAAACCATTGCTTGCATTCCAGAAACACAAGTTGTTTGGAATACAGTATGAAATAGAAAATATGAACAAATGTTATTATATCACTTTTTAGGACAAGCCAAAGCCAGAGTCACCTCTAAAGTCTGCAAGTGTAGCTTAGATAGGACCATCTGGTTAGGACAGGGCTTGGTTAGGACAGGACTATGTTTAAGGAGGAACAGGATTAAGGACCAAGAACTACACTAAGTCATGTATCGGTTGTACGACATATGCTCGGGCGACAGTTGCTCTGCGGTCAATATCCTACACTGTCTGAACTCTTATTTTCAACCCTGGACCATAACCCCTATCCCTAACCCCTATCTCTAAACCATAAACCTAACTGAAAACATAAGTACAACCCTAAGCTTAACCCTATAATTTTGACAAAATAAAGCCCTGCACAATTGTCGTCAGAGCATATGTCGAAGCACCCTTTATTCCCAGTGGCCCAGTGGCAGAGGATAAACCAGTATTATTCAGGTTCACAAATTGTGTTAAGGATCTCTAATTCTCTATTTTATTACGCATATCTATGTGTCCTTGCAAATACGGGACCAATTCTTTTAAAACTTTCCCACTGAAAAGTGTCTTCCA
Source organism: Mesocentrotus franciscanus (assembly GCA_037976565.1). Lineage (NCBI taxonomy): Eukaryota > Metazoa > Echinodermata > Echinoidea > Camarodonta > Strongylocentrotidae > Mesocentrotus > Mesocentrotus franciscanus. The sequence goes on along the minus strand of CP137672.1, from coordinate 11,176,557 downwards.
CAAATAAAATGACTTTCGCCTTCAACTAATGCATATTTTTTTTCATCAGATATGCCTAATTATATGGTACATGCATATTGAGATAGACTAAAATGTTTGTGTCCCTGTAAATGATTCAATGAAAAGAGTTTCAAACTATTGAAAGATCTTTAATTATTTATGCTTCAAGATTGTTTTGTATAAGATTCTATCCTGCCATTTTATTTATTGTAACAAAATATTTACGAAAATGTTATCTTTTCTTTTGCAAATTGGTGACAGAGAGACATCAAATCCATTCTTTTCATCTATTCCAGAAAAGAATGTTATTGTGCGTACATATACTACAACTACTTTTACTATTTTATTCGTATGAAATTGATTTTGATTATAGATTTGATTTTAATATGGGAAAGTGCTAATAATTTTGTGAATGTTGAAATTTGTAATGGGTGTTAACCGTGTTATCGATTATAATGGCTGAAATGTGAAAATGCATGCAGTCTATTTTTGTTTGAATTATATATATTTATCATCCTCATAGAATGAATATTTGGGGGGTAGCGCATGCTGGACTACTTGATACTGTTTTCAACTCATCACTTTTTTCAAGAGAATGTCTTATAATATTATGACAATGTTTATTGTTGTAGTATTTATATAGTTTTCTTTACATGTGTCATCTCAACATTTTGAATATGTGAAAACATCACATTTGTAGTACATGTATTTTGCTTTAATACCCATATTGTTGCAATTTGGTGACATTATTCATTGTTAATTCATTCCCCCCATGTTTTACTTTGTTATCCACATGTGTTTATTCCCCCTGTATTCTTAGTGCCATATACCCACCAATTTTGTGATTGACTCAAATTCCAGTCCGAGCAATACAAAATTTATTATTAATATTACTTTTTATAATTTCAAGTCAGGCATGCTTTTAGCCTCAATGTATACATAGGTTGTAAATTTCAAAGCATAGATATGTATTTATGGATTTTAGATTAATATGTGAGTAAATGCGTTGCCTTAGGCTGAATTTCTGAAGTGTGTTTTATGCTCGATAGTTGAGAATTATTTATACTGTATATTTATACTGTTTGAAAAAATTACATGTATGCTTAGTTTCCAAAGACTCCAGTTGCAGTTGTGACAACATTAAAAAGTCTTGTTTTCCATGAAATTTAGTTTTAAATTCATTGATCCGTCCAGCTATACTATTCATAAGGTATGTTCCGTAAGTATTCTTAGCATAAATGTGTTTTCAAATGAATTACAAGAAATGATACCTTTACTCGCAATTAGTATGATGATTTCAAATACATGTAGTAATTTTAAGTTTTTAATCAACTTTTCTCATCATTTTATCAGGATTGTACATTTTCAATTGGGAAAAAAGAAGAGTATTTATGCCGTATCTTGGTGCACAACTCATCAATTGGGAAGTGATGAATGTTAATTATTAATAGATTGAAAATTGTACTACATGTCGTCTTTACCTTTGCAGTTGCCAATGGAAGAAAAAAATATATTGTATGCCAACGAGTTAACTTGAAAAAGCACACCAATTCATTCACTTTATGTCTCTTGTTCCTTTGAAAGTATTATATTGAAGGTGTTTTTGAAGGGTTATTTATCTTCAAAACTTCGACACTTGTCCATCTGAAATATTTGTTGGTGCCTGGCCACTACGTAAATGAGTATTGAATAAATTGTTTATTATTACAGCTCAGATGGTTACATATTTTTCAAAGTTACGTGTTTTTTTTTTGTCTTCTTCTTCTTTCTTATTTTGCAGGGAGAGAGAGAGAGAGAGAAAGAGGGAGAGAGAGAGAGAGTGGGGAGGGAGGGAGGGAGAGCGAGAGGAAATGGATGAACAGGGAGAGACAAAGAGTTAGAAAGGGAAATAGAGAGACAGAGTCGAGAGGGCGTCCATAGAAGTTGTGGGAAGAGTTTAATGAGATTCGGAATTACAGGTTAAGAAGAAGAAAGGATGAAAAATTTCACGAATTTGTAGACGGCAAAATAATGAGGTATGAAGATGCATGGTGAGAATACGGTGAACATAAAAGAGGCAGCCGTAATTAGGGAAATTAAGAACGGCGAGATGAAGAGTCAGAAATAGGAGAGATATGTGTTATGAACAGCAAAACTATACAAACGATTAACCTCTGGGAAGTACATGTAGATTGCTTTTCTCTCTCCCGAAAGTAATTTTACTCTATACGCGGGAGGGTCAATCAACTGGCTTTGCGCCATCTACGCGGAGTAGACGAAAGGAAGTGTCACAGACGGAAGAAAAAAATACGACCTGGGGGGTGTTTCACAAAGACTAAGATCGACTTTAAGTTGGACTTAAGTATAACAGGCCGTTCGTGCCATTGTGTTCTCTCATCATTTACTGGCATTGGTCTCTCACGGGACGTACAAATCATGGTAAAAATCTACAAAACTTACATTTTTTGATAATTTATTATTGAAGGAAAAAATATTATCTAAAGATCATAATGGTGAGAGCAAACAATGGCACGAACGGCCTGTTATACTTAAGTCCAACTTAAAGTCGATCTTAGTCTTTGTGAAACACCACCCAGGGCCCTTTAGTTGCGATTGATCCGGATCGATGGTAAGTCCTTCGATCAATCGTAACCTTACAAACTCTTGTCTTCTGTAGTACAGAGTTAAAAGCTTGATTTAAATTTTGGATCAATCGCAACTCTCGATAAGAGGAGGCACAGAACTAGACTTGTCTACTTTATGGACGGTAAGGTGCTATAAACAGGGTTTTCATCCCTTTCCTGTTATTAAATTTCTTTTGATCAGGGGGGTGTTTCACAAAGACTGAGATCGACTTTAAGTTGGACTTACCTATGGCAGGCCGTTCATGCCACTGTTTGCTATCACCATTTACTGGCATTGGACTAGCTCTCAAGGGACGCACAAATCATGGTCACAAATCTAAAGAATTTACATTTCTTGATAATTCATTATATTGAAGGGAAAAATATTATCTAAAGATTATAATGGTGAGAGCAAACAGTGGCATGAACGGTCTGCCATAGTTAAGTCTAATTTAAAGTCGATCTTAGCCTTTGTGAAACACTCACCAGGATTGCCAAGACTTTAAAAACGATTACAGTATATAGGCTTTTGCAGCACCTCTTTAAAATAATTATACGAACATGACAATGACAAGTTACGTAATCAGAACATGTAGGCAATACAACGGGGTTTTGAAACTGTCCTGAGTGGAATTGATTTCTTGAAAGTCTTTGCGATAATGTTGTAGGAGTTTTATCTTCGATTATCCATTACCATGACAACTGTCCTCTACCACCTCTTTATTCTATCTCTATACACCCCTGACACCAATAAAACAAGCCCAATAAGATGACAGGGTCCTAACACTAGAACTTGAATTCTACAAAAGAAATCTACGTTTGATTACTATACGAGGTACAATCAAAGTTACTTGCAAAATGTCTGGGTATTGAATGCGGAGCTGTATCCAATCACAGATATCCCTCGCAGCCAAAATAGGACAGACGAAAGGGCGGATCTCACCAATACAATTACACTACCTTCTCCTTTAGGATCTCTCAACCTATACTCAAAGTCTCCGATATTTTATTAACCCTCACTTTGTCCTTCTCCTCGTGATACAGTTCTCGACAAAAGTGCAAAGGCGAACAAGATAGAGCTTCCGTGATCATTATCATTGCCGATATCAATTTCGCCCAAGGACATTCGGATGTTCATCGTCGTCGACTACCGATTGTTCACTATGATTAGGCACAAATTGCGTAATGTGACACCTTCCTGGTACCGCAGAGGCAATGATTCTTTCCTCCACCGTCTCCAAGGAAATTATTGAGATGTCGTTATTGTCCTCGACAACCAGATCGTTCCCGGTCGCGCCGTAATGACGCTGATGAATGAAAGTGCAATCAAAGAGCTCGATGAGGGCATTGGTCTAGTTTTTGTCCCAATTCATTCTTATCAGTTTCTTCATATCTCTTTCTCTCTCTCTCTTGGTCTGTCTGTCTCCCCGCCTCCCCCTTCCCTTTCTCTCTCTCTCTCTCTCTCTCTCTCTCTTCCCTTCGTCAACTCAGTGAATTAGTTGTAGTTCTACAAACTTCTTAACAACTTGCTCTACCCCCCCTCTCCCCCTCTCTCTCTGCCCCATCTCTCTTCCCTTCATCAACTCGGTGAACTAGTTGTAGTCCTGCAAACTTATTTGCTCCACCCCCTCTTTCTCCCTCTCTCTTTCGGCCCACTCCTCCTTTCTTCCCTCCCCTCTTTCTGTCTCTTACAAGTCTCTCTGCATCCATCCTAGCTCTCTCTCTCTCTTTCTCTCCCACTCTCCTCCTGTCTGTCACTTTAGCGTCCATCTCCTTACACAGAGTGGAGCAACACTGACTACATGTATATATTTCTTAAGAGGTGGCTCATATAGATAGGGACGAGTGCTTTGTCTCCACCTCCCCACCCCCTTCCTCTACTGACCAACACCTCCATCAAATCAAAGTGTTATACCAATAACTTAACCACATGGCCATCACCTGCTGCAAGGTCATCATCTTTTTTAAAACACTACCATCAATACCAAAGTCACCAGCGTTACCTTTCCCAAACCACCACTACCAATCATAAATACCTCCCCCCATCCATTAGTCACAACTACCAACTCTCCGCATGACCACTATTATTTAATATTATTGTTTCATATTTTCATGCTGTTCCACGGCAAAACATTATTATCATGATTATGAGTACCACTGCTACAACCTCATCCCAGAGCCATCCTAAATCTCACCCTCACCACCGCCATCGCTACCATCTCCTCACCACACACCCACTCCACCAAGACAAGACATCACCGCTTCCGTCACCCTCATCATATTCCATATGGACATGATGCTATCAACAATTTTATCGCTGGAGGACAGATCCGGTATCCTCTTCCTTCTAGAACTCCTTCTTCATGCTGACAAACAGGTGCAGTCTTAAATTTCAATTTAATGGATGATCATTATGGAGGACTCTTCCTTTTTATAACTTTTTCTCCGACCAAACTCACCGAAGGAGAAAAAATGTTGCTCTCTAACCTAGATTCTCATCATGCCATTGTAAAGATGGCTGAATAAACTGGGGGCATATTACGAGGAAACATGGGAACCCGGTACAGCGATGACAAAATCTAGGAAACTGCTGCAGGCTGTCCAGACAATGCCTAATTGAAGGCAGAGCAAACACGAAGAATATCATTTACATTGGTCCCTTCGCCATTCAAAAAATCTAGAATGCTCATCCTACTGTTATTATACGACCCGGCGTCTAAGAAATATCATTACTTTGAGCATGGTTTGAGAAAGATGGCCAAACCAACACTGCCCTAAAACTCCGCTCCTTCGACGCTACGGTTGATTAGCACACATCATCTTTCTGTTGTTTCTCTTCGAGGCTGTGTGCAGAGTCCTAGCTATCAGGGGCACGGGGCATGTCCCCCTATTGAATAAAGAAGGAAAAATATTTTTTTTAAAGACAGAAACTTATGATGAAAAAGAAGACAGAGAGAGAGAGGGAGGAAAATGGGGAGGGTGAGAAATGAATATGACACTACCCCTCCCACACCTACCTCATTTCTGTGTCCTCGTTAATTCACATTTAATTTACCGAGCAAGAGTGATGCCCCCTCCCCATTCTGCAAGTGTCCCCTGGTGCGTACTGGTTGTACGCACTACGCTTCGGTTCAATTCTATGTTTTTCTTTGAAATAGCACGTCCAATGCGAACAGACACTTTTTGTAGAAACGCTTTACAATGTACATTTGCTACTTTTTGTACTGTTCCCATAGTTCCAGTAACACCAAACTTTACACACATGGCACACTGCAATTACTTGTACATGTCGGCTTTACTCATCGCATTCAAACTGCCAAATGTGTCGTTACAGTATGCAACTCGGTCTAATCACGATAATTTAAAAATTAGGTCATACGAAAAATAATGTCCGCCGAGCCAGTTTTTATGAATATCGAGTCAATTTTATGAATTTCCCGAAGGACACCATTCATCTCTTAGTCCGTGTAACGCAGTCTTCTGTAAACACCGTTAACACATTTGATACTTATTCATTTTATCAGACACTTTTCATCTTCAGACGATCAATGTTTACATATCGGGTCTTTTCACTAGTCCCGCTTACTTGTTGCTAAGTATAGTCATCATATTTGAGCGATAATTCCACTTCAATGAGGGACACTGCACGGCGGACCTAAACGATTTATAAGAGGGCATTATTATTATATTTATTATCACCATCATCAAATTAGAACGCCGAAAGATGTATCATATATCTTTTGTCGATATAATTATATTTTCACTGACAAGAGAGATTCTGTGAGGCTTCACTAATTTAGAGGTTTAAACCATTGTCATGTTCCGCAGTTATCTTTATTAGATTTTTCAAAAATGGCTTCTGTCAACGTAGTAGTGCGGAGATTGATGAAAGCGAATGCAACATTGACAGAGATTAAAGGCAAAGACCAGTTTTGGAAACGCCCCTCTCTCAAAAAATTGAAATGGAAGCTCTCATTACCAATCATGTGAAAGAATACGTTTTTACTAATACGTGATGATACACATTTTGCCGGGAAAGTCGGGAAACCGCCTACTTATTGATATATTTGGTAAATTATTATATCAATTGGGACCAAAAAGATATCGCGCACGTGGTCGCGTAGTCCCATATGCATCTTTCTGTGTACAGTGCTTGTAACTTTATCAAGACTGGGCCAAATTTCTTATCGGCATTTTGATGATTCCAGAACCTTGCAGTACACACCAATACTTATATGCTATAGATGATCAACCTTTTCTGATCGATTCCACAACGTTTCTTTCACAATGCAATCGCATGACGAGAACTGGTCTTTCTCTTTAAAGTAATGTAATGTTCATGAATTGAAAAGATGGAATATGAATGAAGAATTGTATACACAAGAGTGTCGCTTTATCCAATTAAGTGGGTAAACCATTAGTTTAATTATGCCACATTATGATAATAATAAATAATAATAAAAACGTTGCTTGTAAAGCGCTTACCACCGAAATCTCTAAGCGCTATAACAAACAAAATAGACTGATAAACTATTACATTTCAAACAAAACAAAAACAAGTGCAAATAAACCTACTAATTACAATACAAATGTAATACACATCAATGTGAACAGAGTAGTTATAATCATCAAATGCAATTTTGAATAAATGTGTCTTAAGACAAGTTTTGAATTGGTTAACAGCTTGACAGTTTTTGACATTTAAAGGGAGTTTGTTCGGGAGTTTGTTCCAAAGTTCAGCAGAAGCTTTGCAAAAAGAGCGATGACCATAAGAAAGAGTTGACACCGAAGTAGACACGAGGTTTAATTGTGAGGATGACCGTCATTACGTGAGGGTTTGTATTCGTGGATTAGTTCTTGCAGATAGATTGGTGCCAATTCATGAATGGATTTATAAGTTATAACCAAGATTTTGTACATAATGCGGTACGTCACCGGCAACCAATGCAATTTGCGAAGTACTGGAGTTATGTGTTCACAAGAACGTGTGCGTGTTACAAGCCTGCATGGCAGGTGAGTTTTGGATTCTCTGAGTTTTGCAATGTGCGAGTCCGGAAGGCCGTAAAGAAGGCTATTGCATTGATCAAGACGGCATGTAATAAATGCGTGTATAAGCGTTTCGGTAGATTTTTGATCAAGAAAATTTCTAATACGACCTATCTTGTACAAGGCATATGAAGCTGAGCGACAAATATTTTTTTATAATCATCCATCCTAAGATCATTTTCAAAGATGACACCAAGGTTACGTGCACTTTTGATAGGTTGTATCGGAACATTAGCAATTTCAACAGATGGTAAATGGTTGGACTTTCTGAATCGAGATGTTACATGAATAACCCCAGTTTTATCCTCATTTAACTTCAAATCATTAGCAGTGGAATAAGCTTTGATATCACTTATACATCTTTCAAGTTTGGTAATGACAGAATGGTCGGAATCACGTTTCAAAACAACATAAACTTGGGTGTCATCTGCATATACCATTCGGCCTAAAACATGCGCTTCAATAATATCTTCAAGTGGTGCAGTGTACAAAGTAAATGACAAAAGGCCGATGACAGATCCCTGAGGAACACTTTCAAGTGGTACATGAGGTTTGGAGAAAGAGTCATTACTGACAATAGATTGGGAATGATTCATAAAATATGTTTAAACCAATTCAAGGCAGTACCTGATACACCATATCTATTACTTTAGCGATCAAAAAAATATTATGACTGATAGTATCGAAAGCCGCAGAATAGTCTAAAAGTATCAAAACAGCTTCATCACCTTGGTCCACAGCTAACAACAAATCATTATAATATACACGTAATAGAGCAGTTTCAACGCTATGACAAGATCTATATGCAGATTGCATTTTACTACACAGATTGTTTGATGATAGATAGCCCTGAATTTGAGAAGCACAAGCACGTTCAACTGTTTTAGCAAGAAACTTAAGGTTGGCAACAGGCCGATAGTTTTTTCAAAATTTCACAATCCAAATTTGGTTTCTTCAAAAGAGGAGTGATTTGTGCCGATTTCAAAACATCTGAAAATTGACCACTTTGAATAGACATGTTAATAATTTTGGTAATGACTGGTAAAAGCTCATCTAAACATTTCTTAAGCAACCATGTCGGCATTGGATCGAGACTACATGAAGTTGATTGAGATTTCCTTATTATAACTCTGACAGTATCCCTGATACTCGTGAAAAGTCAGGAAATGAAGAATTGCATGAATCAAGCATGGATATGGAAACATCCGTTTTTGATGAATCCTTAAGAACATTTATGATACTCCGAATTTTGTCGGTAAAAAAAAGCAATTAAGTGAAAGATCAGAATCATCAGAAGGTAACACCTTGGATACTTTTGGTGTCCACAATTTGTTTCCTTTTTGAAATAGCTGCTTTGAATTACAGCCTTCAAATTGTTTTGAATGATGGTTTTGTTTAGATTGTTTGATCATGCGATTATATTCATAACATTGGGTTTTGAAAATTTGTCTGTCAACTTCTAATTTAGAAGCATTCCAACGTCGCTCAAGGCGTCGTAAGTTCCGTTTCATTTCATGTAATTTTCATTGAACCAAGGTGCGTTAGGACGACACCTTATTGTGCGAGTTATTAAAGGTGCGTGCTTGTTTTTAAGGTCATTTACAACAGAGTCATATTGACAAACCAAGTAGTGCAATTCAGATGCGGGAGATTTATACAGAGGTGAACTTAATATATCAGTGCGAAAGACAATATGGCGAAATTTACGGAAAGAGATTTTAATTTTTGCTGGTTTTGGTCGCGCAATATTCAGATTACATATTTCCGCAGAATGATCAGACGGCAAATAACTGGTAGTATTTAAATTTGAGACAAAGTTATCAGTATTTCGAGTTAGGATGAGATCAAGAGTGTGTCCATCTTTGTGGGTAGGTCCAGTTACATATTCAGTAAGTCCAGCGGAGGTTATGAGATCTGTAAAAATAGTAGCTTCTCTCTAAGTCGAGTCGTCTACATGAAAGTTGAAGTCTCCGGCGATGAGAAGTAAACCAGGTATAGATGCAATATCCTCCAAGATGGTGCCAAATTCACGAAAGAAAATCGGTGCCAAATGTTGCTTATCTTTTGTTTTTGAGGCCGATAAAGAATGATGAGGCGGAGAGGTTTTTTGGGAGTCCGATGATACAGCTAAATCAATATATTCAAAAGAATTGAATGATTGAAGTTCGGTTTTGTGAATTTTGAAGGTAGAACGAAGAATCACACATACACCACCACCTTCCCTTTCAATACGTGGGATGTGATGTATGTCATAATTTGGGAGAGTTGTAGTAAGATCGGCAATGGGTGGGTTATCACGATAATTACCTGTCAACCAGGTCTCTGTGACACATAAAATGTCAAGTTCATGAGTTAAAACAAGTTCGCATATAATTGGAACGTTATTCTTAATTGATCTTGCATTCCATAAAGCAAAGTTAACTTTGGGTGAAGACGTATACGTGGATGCGGCAGGGAGATCGGGTATTTTAAGTAGTTGTTTCAGTCTACGACGGCCACCCTTTTTTCCCCTTTATGACTACGACTACGTTACTTTGTACTGTTTCTGTTTCTGATAAAGAGTAAATTTTCTGTTCCTCTTGGGTTATCTCATTTTAACAGAAAGCATCTGCATAATGCGTATACTAGTAGTTGGTTAATCGGGGGTGCTTTAAGGGGTAGTTTAAAAGATGTGATTGGAATAATGAGCTAAACAGTAAGCTGAATTGAATACAATAAGTTTGCATATGGACGATACTTTACAACTTCACGATATTTTAAAGAATGTAACAGCGCCATCTAAAGGGGGTTGTGCAAATTCTTCGGAAAAAATAAAAAGCATTACGGATGGAGCTAACATACCCCCTTCAAACATTTCGTGGTACGACATCACTGTGCAGGGGTAGTTGCCCACAACAAATATTTTCGGAATTATAAACTCTGCTTGGATGGAGCATTTACTTATCATTATGATTGTGTCCCCCCTCTCTCTCTCTCTCTCTTCCTCCATCCTGAAGATGGATTGACGACCTTTGGCCATAGGTACATTCTCAAATCTTCATTCATCATAAAAAATTCCGATTATTAAAATCCTTAAACTGGTCCTCCGGTTTATTATTCTGGTTCATGAGGTTAAAACTTGGGTGAGATTTTACGCCCACGATGGTAAAGGTCTATTTGGCTGCATGATGAATTGTGTAACGTATTTTCTACTAAGGCCCCGCTTACACCACGCGATCAGACTGCAATCCGATATTGGAGTAATCAACCACAGTAGTTTATATGAACATGTAAAATCTTAATGATCAAGGATCTGTTTAGTCGTGTGATTAATAAAATCTAAATTGTGGGGGATTTCAGGCTTCCTTGAAGGAGGAAAAGCTAAATCGGCTGCGAATCGTAGTGACGTCAGACCAGTAGTACGATTGTCTACGATTTGAAGCCGATTCGGCATTTATTCTGACTGGAAGGCTTAAAGGCACTAGAATATCGATTGTTAGTATTCTTATCATTATTTACGATGTAAATCAGTAAAACGATCTCTGTTTAGATTTCCATAACTGATATAAATTCCATTTCTTCACTACCGTAGCCAGAGTTTGATGTTTGGGGGGCACATACATGTAATTGATCGACGTCCTGGGGAGGGGTCTATGAGGATGGGTGTGCGATCTTGGAATTTTTTGGGGCACGTGCCCCTGGCTACGGGCCTGCATTTCTTCAAGAATCGGATCGCAGTCGGATCGTGTATAGTGTGCGCGAGGCTTAAGGTAGTTTGTTTATCAAGATTTTCTGATGGATTCCTTCGATTGTTTACTTCAGTGGGAATAACCGGAGGATACTACTTATATAATTCGAATATGTCCCACTCTTATTTATGATAACCGTTATTATTCTAGTCCTCTTATTTTTCCAAAGCTCTGAAGTATCGCGTCAAAATACTCGTTTCAGAAAGACCACACCTTATTTACCCCCTCCTCCTCCATTAAGGCCACTACTCTAGAACAACTACCAATATCCAATAGGATAATAACCCCCTGAACACCTACCATCAGAGAGAGAGAGAGAGAGAGAGAGAGGAGGGGGTGGCAGCTTATAATAGCCTAATCTGCCTGCTTCAAGTTCCTTTCAAATTTGTTCAGTTCTTTGATCATAACTTCACCTTTGCTGCATTTGAAATAATACCCCTCTATTCATTACAATGACAGGTGTAAATAACACGATTTGAAGTGGAATTCACCTGGTCGAGAAGTCGTGTCGCAATTTCATGCTAGTTTTCCCTATTTCGATATTTCGCTCCTTCGTGATGTTACTGATAAGATTGACGTGGATTTAAAGGTAATATCTAACATGTTGACTCGGTCATGAAGTGACGGGGTTATGAGGGCACGTACCCCCCCCCTCCATTGACTTGAACAGTAAATCATAGAAACCCCATCAACATCCTCCATTCCATCCACCTTGTTAAAGGGAAAGACCAGTATTGGGAACAAAAAAAAAAAAAAATAGAAATGGAAGCTGTTATTACCAATCATGTGAAAGAATACGTTTGTACTAATACGTGATGATAACAATTTTGCTGGGAAACCGCCTAATAATTGATATATTTGGTAAATTATTATATCTATTGGGACCAAATAGATATCGCGCACGTGGTCGTGCAGTCCCACACTGTAAAAACCAGGGTGTAGAAATTCTTACACCAGTATGGTATTGAATTTTTTTGACACCATTGGTGTTGATTATAAAGGTGTGTTGTCTCAGTGGTGTTATTTTTAACACCGGTCAGATTTAAGCATGCATTAATAATTACTGGGTGTTAAGTAACATGGTGTAGTTTTATGCTCGGTGTTGAAAGTATCATCACGTGATTTCGTTTAAGGCGGTTGATTGGTCAAATAAGTTTTCACAAAGTGTACGCGCGCTTAATGATTACTTTACACGTGTTCACAGAAAAATACATTTATCATGATTTGTTAAGCAAATTATGACAATGCACATCAATTTTGTGATTTGTATTTTCCTTCGGCATTTATTGATCAATAGATTATTTGTCCGATCTTGTTACAATTACATTAACGTTTTAGCAATAGATATATTGATTATATGATTACTAACCAAGAAACAACATGCATGTTTATTATATATTCGTGTACCAGCCTGTATCACTTTAATGTTAATCTTGAAATCTTGAATTTACTTCAAATGATCTATTGGTGGACAGTTGCCAATATCGATTATGAATTATCAGTTTACCACTGGTTCTTCTACCCTGGTCGATAATGGTCGATAATAGGGAATATGGAATGTAGAAACCCATAGAAAAATCTCTAATGGATCAACAAGAATATAAACACCAAAAGTGGAATTGAATTTGTTATGATTCCAGATATTGGTGTTAATCTACACCAGTAGGAGTTGTCAAATATTAACACCAAAAGTGGAATTGAAATTATCTAATTCCAGAAAATGGTGTTAAGTAACACCAGAGGAGTTGCCCGATATAGATACCAAGAAAGTGTTAAATTGAACACCCTTGGTGTTAATTTTAACACTCTGGTTTTTGCAGTGCATATACATCTTTCTGTGTACAGTGCTTGTAACTTTACCAAGACTGGGCCAAATTTCTTATCATTTTGATGATTCCAGAACCTTACAGTACACACCAATACTTATATGCTAGATGATCAACCTTTTCTGATCGATTTCACAACGTTTCTTTCACAATGCAATCGCATGACCAGAACTGGCCTTTATCTTTAAGATATAAGTGGCTGAATGAAGCCAGCACCCATCGATGGCTGGATGGACACATGCTATAGGCCACTGATCACGAAAGTGGTTATTTTTTATCCTGTTTATCCAGCTGTCTTACAGGGTAAGACAAAATCACTTTTGTCACTGGAAGCTTTAAAGAGAAAAAAGGTTGATATTTAGATGTAAAATCTACACTATAGGAATAACAATAGGCCTAGTTCATCTTCTAATTTTAATACAAATGACCCGAAAATAGGTCCAAAATAAAGAAGAAATTTTAAAGAAATTCCATTCGATTGTCACCGCTTATGTTTATAATCCTGCTTTTTATAATATTTTGTTATGACTATTCAACATTGCTAAAGCTATTATATCTCCTTTAACGTTTAAAGTAAACGTTGGGGCATTCGATATCTTTCAATAGCGATCAATGAAAATCGCGGTGATAATCTGAAATTGTAATTCGTGCAATACAATCATAAAGAGGTGAATGGGGAGGTAACTTTAGAGTCTGCTGTCAGGAAAAAACATGAGTTGTAGAGCTGTAGAAGTATTATGATCGGTCGACTCCTCGAAATTCAGACGAAATTCGTGTTATCTGTATTCATGTGACTTTCGATGGGAAAGCGTGAAGAATCTATTAGTCTGGGTGAAACAGACTCATGGTCATGGATAAACAGGTTGAAATCTCTGGTTCAATGTTCTATGTGAAAATTGTATTTACCACTTTATTCTTTGAAGGAACATTTAAGATATAAAATCTGAAGGTTCGCACTCTTTACACTCAGAGAAAGGGGGACGCATTTAGTTTTAAAGTTACAAGTTTAATTAAAAATTAAATATAATATACTTTTGATTTGATCTTACGATCATTATTGGTTTGGATTAATTTTATGTATACTAAAAAAGTGATTTAAAAACTGAAGAAAAAAAACACAAACACAAATCAACGAAAGTCCTTTCAGCGTGGAAATCAACTGTGTAAACTTAAAGGGCAATCCAACACTTGTATTAAGTTGATTTGTATGCAGAAGCAGAAAAATAACAGAAACAGAATGGCAAAAGTTTGAAATGAATCGGACCAATAGTAAGGAAGTTATGAATGATTGAAATATGAGATCACTAAGTCTATGCGAATCTCAAATTGGTGGTTTGGTCAACGGATTGTGACGTAGGACGAGGACTACTCTCCCATTTGCCGTGTACAAAAATATCATTAATTTTTGTTTTTCTCGTAAGTTCCTTCTCCCTTGGGGCACTACTCAAATATGTTATAGATAGCATATTATTAAAGGTCCTCTAAAAAGAATAAACCCTCCTGAGCCATGAATATTTGAAAAATTTAAATTTTAGTCATTTTTTATGTTGGAACAGATGGGAAAGTAGTCCGGCACTACATCACATTGACATTACCGCTTCAGCCAATTTGAAGTGCCCATACGTATAGTGATTACAACTTTCAAAAATTCATAACTTTCTTATATTTAGTCAGATTCAATTGAATTTGCATCAGTTTGCTCCTCTGATCTTTCTGCTTTCTTATAGAGTAGTTGTCTATTTGGGTTGGATTTCACTTTAAGTTTCCACCAGTTCCAGGGCATGGTGTTATTGTCTTATACAAACAGTTTCTGAACGTATTTACCAACTGAGTTATCAAATTTAATATTCAACTGAAATAAGACAAAGAAATAAAACGTTGAAAAGCAGTATGGCATTGTACTAAATAATAATATAAATAATAATAATGATAGATTCAGATTAAAAGTAGATGAAATAAAGTAAAATAAATGTTTTATGAGGTGTGATAATGCAGGCTACACGATGTAACCCGACTAAATGTTCGCTGAGATTTGTAGCTGTGATCAGATGGCTAACTGCTTGGCTGTGGTTTGCTAATACAGACATCACAAACCAAGTTACTTGTAACCATTTCCCAAGTACCGCTTCAAATGATCACGACGATAACATAAGTGTATCCCACAATTTGCATTTTATGCAAATAATGTAAAATTCCTAAGGGCGCTTTGGGTATTATTCGGTATCTTATAGCCATAGATTTCTAGGAGTCAGTGACTAGATTCGGCTTCTCGTATACCTATGAGATTTGTATTCGCAGTAAATGTGATTATAATATTATCGAAGGACAATTAGCAACTGAAAGCTTATCGTTGTTTTTAGAAATGTTAGTCAATTCGGAGATAAACTGACTAAATTCGAAATTGATATCTTGTTATTGGCTCGAACAGCAAAATTGAATAAACTGAGAGGGATTTGTTGGGAACCACATTCAACACATGACTGTCCACTAAAAGCCCAAAGTATTATTCAGTATGAGACCGTACATTTTGTTTTTGCACATGGATCGGTTAAAACTATCTCATTTTCACAATTTTGTTGCTGTTTACTTACTTTCTAAAATGCTTTTTTTTTAAATCGTACCAAATAACCTATTAGAAATTCATTTCAAATTTGATTTTTTTTTTTTTTTTAATATATAAAAATTATATATTATTAATAACTGTAATGAAATCTTCACAACACATGAAATTCTCGGAAATGCAGTCGTTCCATAATGATCTGTTTTACGGATTGTGTTGTGGCCTGGTAAAAATCAAGAAAATCTACTGATTGATTGTTAGCTTTTATTCAAATTCCATACAAAAAATAAAAAAGCATAATACATTTGACAAAACTTAACATTTCTTAAAGTTATATGGAACTAAATAATCCTGAATCATAGCAATTAATAACATGAAAGAATGATCTGTAAATCAGTAAATACGAAAATGAAAAGCGAACCCACTTCGGGACCTACTTAAAAGCTAGGCTCGATCCTTCTTAAATTTATCCTTATTTGACCCATATTTATTTGACCCTTCTTAATTTTACCAAGACTGTGCCCTTTAATAATTAAAACTCAACTCTTGCAGCCAATGTCCTCACGCCGTTCCGATCACTTCGCAACCTTCCTCTCGGCCTCAGCTCCGATCCCCGCTTCCGATCCCCTGACAGTAACTATACAAGAAGAGTTACTGAAAGTCATCGAACTCTATTCCATTAGTGTGGAACTCATTATCTGATCTACACTGCCACGTTACCCCATGCCAGCCCTCAGAATAGAAGAAATTAAATTCCATCAGGCCGCATCCAGAGTGAAAATTTGTCGCATGAACACATTGCCAGACACGGATTTAAGCACATGGGACCGCTATGGCGGAAACTGACTGGAATATTTAAAAAAGAAGAGACGGAACTGGAATGGAGATTTTCGTCGAATTTCAATGGCGGAATGCTTACTAATACAAGGTGTAGACACGGTGCTGTCAGTGTCATGATCCCTGTATCTACGTTAATCCACTTCTGGATTAAGAGATACGGTGGACGATGTTTAGATACCGATCCGGGGTGCAGACTGCCCCGGTGGCGCGGCGGACTGTTTATTCATGGAATACGATCTATGGGGTGGTGTGGGCATCTCCAGCTTTAAACTGAAATCGACTGTTAGTACTTTAATCTAATGGCGTGTTTTTGTATTTAGAAAACATCGCTCGAAATTCTACCATTGGTGTGAGGAGAAAATAATCAGAGATTGAGAGAATGTGAAAGAAGAGAGAAAGACAGATTTGAAATGAGGAGGAGAAGAACACTATAGAGAGGGGAAAGGAAGGACAATGCACATAGAGAGAGAGAGAGAGAGAGAGAGAGAGAAAAAGAGATAGTGAGAGTGAGAGAGAGAGAGAGAGAGAACATAATGAACCAGTTTTCCCTGTTAGTTTTGTCAGGCTTCTCAAGTAATGATTAAGTTTCGATTCATTCATCATTAAAGATCATACGTGTAGCCTACTTATGATGAAATTCGTTGTCAAATAAAGGGAAAAGGGGTTTCAAAACAATCTGTGTTTTTCGCGATAATCTAGGATTTTGGCACTTTAAATATGGTGACAACATTTACGAACTATTAGGGGTGATTGTGGAGAGTAGATTATTGATCGTCCTAATGATCCTCATTGAAATTACAATGGGTAACTTGGTAATCGAGCCTCCCTTAAATGCTTAAAAGTGATGTTATAAAATGTTTAACATGTTCCTTATTTAGGTGTTGTTTTGTGTGTGCGTGCATGCGTGCGTGTGTATTGTGTGGGGTGGGGTGGGAGCTTTTACTTTATAGCATCTCCCTTTTGTATTGTCAAAGTGTTGATAACCTTGAACGTTCATGTGTTATACTCGGAGTGAACACCCTGGGTTTTTCATTATCTACTTAAGATATGAACTTAATTGGTATAGGTCTATGAAGTGAATGGTGCAGATGTGTAGATAGGCACCTATCGTATAAACGAGATACTTACATTTTGGCTCAATAAAACAGTAGTGCATTTAGGCGCACAGCCTGGGCACAAGGGGCACAGCCATGATCACGCCCTCATTATGTTGTGTCCCCCCCCCCCTCTCTCTCTCTCCCCTATTACATTTTTAGACCTATAATGCACCTAACAAAATGTTTTTAAAAGGCGCAGGTAAATTTTGTTCCAAATTGTGTAGACATCCCCCCCCCTCCCCTTCCCTGAATCCGCCCCTGTCCGTGCAATCACTGTATACGTGACAACCTGCTCCTGTGCAGTGTGTATAGGCACGTGCATGTTTGCTTGTATACCTAGCTCGAGGAGACGAAGTCATTTACCATGAATGAACTACCTGATTGGCGCCAGCTACTAGTCATACATCGTGACGTCATAAACCATGCTGCAGACGACGGTCGTTCATTAACGAAAGCACGTCATGCAGTATGTTCAACATTTCAATAGAACGTGCACGGCTGGAGAAGGGCACATTGTTTGGGTCATGTTCTGCAACTCCAAAGCTTTAGCTTGTAACATTGTTGCCGGTTTCTGAATTAGTATGACGCACAGCATGCACATAGTTATGTTGCTATTATTATTAAGAAATGTACCGAGATAGAGAATTACAAAATTGACACTTACTCTGTTACTCAACCCAGTTTCATGAGTTTAAAGTTTGGTAGGTAGAGTGAAAAGGGAGTGAATTACGTTTGACACAGCTACGTAAAAGGAAAAATGAGCAGGGCTTTCTTGTAAAACTTGTAAATCTTTTTTTGTAATGAGTGACAGAACATTCTTTTCTTATTACTATGATTCAGGACTATTTATGTCCATGTTACTTAAAGAAAAGATAATATTTTGTAAAATGTATTATGCTTTGGTAATTTTGCATTGAATATGAATAAAAGCAAGCAAACAACCGACGCTATCTTCACCCTATTTCAAGGACCAGCAAATGTGTTATTCCAACAAAAAAACAAAAAAAGGAAAAGAATTGTGTAACAATATTATAAGGAAGAGGATTGTTTTTAGGTTCATGAGGGACTTGCTGGGTTTTGAGTTGCGTCGTATTATATTCATGTATCCTGACGCGAAAATCAAATACACAAATACACCTGAGTGTACTTTAAGTTTAGGAAGATAAGAGTTGTATACAATATAGCCTATATTAGTATTGTTATTCAAATATCGTGTTTTAAAGACAATTCTAACAAAACAAAGGTTTTGAATAAAATATGTTTATCAACCACATTACAATAGAACCCGACATCATCGGTTTCAATCCAAAATCACATTGATCGACGGTCCATTAATATGCAGAAAGTCTAAACAAGTCAATGTAACAAAGGAATCTAGATAGCTTCAAAAACAGAGTATTTAAAAGCTGCTCGAAGCCAGCTATCCTCAAGCGGGAATCCATCGAGAGACCTATAAATTTATATCTCCATGGGTTTCCCAGGCACACTTCAGGTGTGTTGCCCTTAGCATCCTCCCGATGTAGTATCTCGTTTCCTCCTACTCCATTCTGTAACTCCCACACTCTGTATTGAATAGATAAAGGTCGGTCCGATTAGGGATAGTAGAGTAATGTGAATTGTTCTCCAAAGTTAGTTTTGTTAAAACCTTCCTTGACAATTTACCAGAGGTATTCGAATTATAATTATCACATGGGTGGAAGCATTATCTATCTCCATATTCCATGAAATTCATGATTGAAGTCTATCACATGGGGTTACCGAAAGCCCTCAATTATGAAAACTCACCCACCATGGAAACCTAAATAAAAAATTATCAAATTTCATTGCTTTATTAACCTAAAACGACATGGCCTCAAAATATAATGTTGCATCGATAAGAGACGTGGAATATCCATTTTGCATTTATTAAAGCAGTAATCGTTTTCAACATTTCAACATGAAGCGATGCGATGAATCAAAAATGTATTTGTTATGTTTTAAAACGTTTATACTTCTAGAAGCCTTAGCGTATCCAGAGCATGGGTGATGGACGGGGGTATATGTGCCCACTCCCTGAAAAAATATCGCATACCTTGAGTACAATGAAAGACCCCTTCTTTTTTCTTGTCAGATATGTTTCTCTCGAACTTGTGCCTCTCCACCCCGCAAGGCAAGAAAGTCCTAGAACTGTCACAGATATTAGGATTGAGGTAAGTTCTAAAGTGATATCACTCTGGAGGAAAGCCATTAAAGGAGATCGAAATACATGTGGCTACAGAGATTGAAGACCTTCATCATAGGGATATAATGCAAGCGATGATGTAAGGCAATACGAGACGTTAATAAGATTGGGTTTTCACGCAATTGAGAAGTCACAATGCCGCATCTTTCTCACGGCACCATCTCATGTTTCAGCTCAAGTACATCTAGATTAATCTTATCCCACCATTCTCACCATCCCTGTGCACAAACTTATGAGCTATATAAAGCACATTAACAAAAATAGAGAAATAATCCCTTTCTTCGTTGAGCTTGTAGGCCTATATACGACAACCTTTATCACGTACAAGTACAAAATTGTCTTTTGTTAGCTTTTTTTTCTTTCTCGCATTGCCGCATTGTTCATGATTCTCATTAAGTGCAATCACGATGAGCATCAAACAGATCTAATATCGTACTGCAAGGCAAATCTAGGCTTCATTCTCTTTGCAAGGCTGAAGACTGTTTTCTACCACAGTAGATTCTACCGAAGATGGAACTAAATTCCACTGGAGGGGAGGATAGAATTAGAGAGGAGAGGGAGATAGGTGCACACCGTCAAGTTTAGCTCTTTTGCCAAGTAATCACATGCAAGAAAATACCGGAAGCAATAAATATGCATTTTAGTTTTAATAACTCCAAAATGTTCAGTTAAGCCAACTTCAAAGTGCTGCCACTTTACAATGCAGTAGGCGTCTTCGTAAAGATAGAAAGCGAATCCGCACGAATCGGGGTCAAATATTTACCCATCCCTAACTCGTTATCCCGCCTTTCAAAACCACACATCCTTATCTTCAGGCCATCGTATGGCATGGGCGATTTCACACCACATGAGAAAATATACACTCATATTAACACTGTTTGATTAGCTGAAATCCACCTGGAAAAGATGGAATTAAGTACAAGCAGACAGTGTGCTTATGCATTAAAGCCCAGTTTCGAACTTCATAATCTAAGTTGGTTAACCGCGACTTCATGTGAACGAGCCTGAAAGCAACCGCTTCCGACAGACCGTCTATTGATCACATGACAAGTCTCTATAGATGGAAGTATCAGGTGACAACCACAGCCAATCGTGTTGCGGTATAACTAGATGAGTGGCGGGAAAGCTGTTCACAGCTATAGATATCTTTGTCATCATCTCGTACGGCGCATGGTGCCATAATTTGCCTTTTGAAATTATATCACAGTCTTTTCCTCTTTAATCATTATTTTGTCTTTCTTTTTCATATCACCATGATCAGTATCGTCTGCGTTTCGTGGGGGCTTTTTTCTTTGTAATATTGTGTTGTATTTCTTTTTGATAGGTCTTTGACTGAGGAAAACGATAGAGCATACTTGTTGAGTTTTATTCCGGCAGGGGGTTCTGGGTTCCTACTATATTTGGGCGACCATCACCTGGTATTCGCTCTTTTCCAAGTATTTGCTTGTATACTCGCTTTTCCAAAGTTTTGTCTGACTGCTTGAGATGTTTAGTAATATGTATAGCCTGTGTATTTAAATGTATAATCAAGTAAATGTGTTTCTATTCAGAAAAAATTAACAAGCAAAAGCATGGTAAGGCAATGGCAATGTAATGATGGGCAGAATATAATTATAATATTACATGTTTGAGAAAATAAATGACGTGGAAAGAAGTCTCCGTATATATGACAAATCAAAGATGTCAGAGATGATTCGAGGCACAAATTTTAGGCGTTACTCAAAATTAAAGAAAAGAACAAATACCTTACGATATCATAGATTCTTTCAACATGCCATTTGATTGAATGTTAAGTGTTTGTCTACCAGGGTTAGATTCCTCCCCCACTGCTTTGTCTCCCTTCGTGATATACAAACAGTTGGGATTTCGTTTAACCGCGAGGCAAAACAAAACCGATTTATACCTATCACTACACTACTCGACACCTATCTATCATGTAACGTCTGATACGTCCACTCCTTGAGATACCCGTTGGACATCCCTCTTGAGGTGATATGTGGGGCAAGGTGTCGGAGAAGACCTTGCTAAGCGGAAGGTCCAGAACCTGTCAAGTATTCTGTACTGTATATTCGATTTCCCGAGGAATCTAGTTTGGTTGGAAGCGAAATGCCGCTTTTTGACAGTTCGGGTTGTATCATGGTGTTTATTACACGTGCTGCCCTCTCTTTCGTCCCATTCACTTCTCTCTCTCTCTCTCTCTCTCCTCCCGACTACCATCTCTATCTATCTATCTTTACTTCTCTCAATCCCTTAGCCCTCCCCTCTCTCTCTCTCTCTCCCTTTATACAACCTCTGTCTCTTTCTCCCCTATTTCAATGATGTTAATTTGCTCCCCTTCCTCCTCCCCACCTTCCCTCCTTTTTAAAGTATTTGTTTTATTTCTATATATACTTGACAAAACGGGTGGGGGCGGCCCTTCGGCCCACTGGGTCCGCCCATGAAATAGATTCAGAATATGTATATTTATCTAATTCGTGACCTCCATCAAAGCTGATATATCTTTGATTAACCTTTCATCTGCCGTCAGAGCCAATTGCACAGTTGCTCCTTTTCCATAAGTGCAGATTGGCACAAACAATACTCACCAAGTGACGGAATAATTGCTTGATTTGAGCAACACAATGGCTTTGCGAAATTGCCAATTTCAGGCCTTGATTAGCTCCATGAAAACCCTTTTAACACCTTGGTTTAGTTTTGCACTGGAAACATGCAAATTAATAATAATATTGAAGCCTTTGGTAAGTCTATCTCACGATAAATGCAACGTGACACAGGATGATTTTGTGCGGCGTATCAAATAATCGACACCATGATTTAGTAGATCGGTGGTAATATCGATCATGGTCACGTGCCACTTCTGTCAATATCTCTCAACAAGTTTCCCGCCATAAGGTTTAGGACATCAGCTTGGATGCGGTCACGTGCCTGTCGATCGCAACGTTCTTAGAATTATATTGAGCTAGAAGCTGTCTTCCCACATCTCGGAAGATACCATTCCCAAAGAGGGAAGGACACACTATGATACCTTGCCGTCATTTCTAATAAGCTTTGTTGGCAAGTTCTTGAATATTGAGAAACTGCTTCTCTTCAATGCTTTGTGAATTTGGTAATTAGGAATTGATGAAGTTTATAACAAGGCTCTTTTTTGTGTCCCCTTGAAATATATAACGCTGAGGAATTTCAGTGAGGAACCGTAATTGATGCTTTTTAAAGGTCCTGGTATCCCTGCTCAAATTGCCCACTTGGTGAAAGCCAAGGAGCATTGGAGTAGATGGTCTGAAAAGTTAAAACGCCAAAAAGGCAAGGAGGTATTCCTTTACCCATTTCCTGAAAAAGGTATATTAACGTGTTCTGAAGAGAAAATCTGATTTTCTAAGAAATCATTATCTAAATTGTATATTTGGTTGTTGTTGCTGCTGCTGCTTGATGCCCCATTGTCAACATTATATTCCAGGGATACCACGCTTCTGTCATTATCCACCACTTATTCCGAGTAATTTTTTTGTTATTTTACTAATCATAAAATTAATGAAATAAGGATGAAGGGACGGGGCGAGACTGGTCAAAACACTATTGGGGATGTACTCTTAATCTTTCTTTCTTTCTTTCTTGGGTCATGACACGAATAATAATCAAGTTCACTGTTCTCTTTCATTTTGAGATACAAGCGAATTATTCATAGTCCTGCCCGAAGTTATTCCTGCAATTGAAGCTATTTGGGTCAAATCCCGAGAATATTTTGAGAGGCTGCCCTGTATAGTCCTCATTGGCAGTCGGTAAACATTTATTTTCTTGTCATAAGGACCACTTTCATGAGCATTTTATTGCACTACCAGGCCCTGCTGTACGAGACGGTCATTACTGGTCTTTACAATCGAAGTTTATACTTAGTCTACAGATACAGACTCAACTTGAACACCTAAAGCAATTCTATGAAGCCTTGAGCATAGCCTAGATTTTTTAATAGTCTCAGGCTGTGTCTGAAGCAGCTACATTACAGGGCCTATGAAGTGCGGCCTCCGTAGTCTTACAGTTCAGCCCCTCTGCTACGTGTTGTGAACTTGTGACTGACAAGGGTTTGTGCCTGCAAACTGTTTAGACTGGCGTTTTAGCCATGCATAATGCAACGGTTTCTTAGATAAACAGGAGTGGTACTTTCAACATCACGTAGATACAAGTACTCGAACAGAGAATGAAGTTCGTGGTATGCATTTGATACTAAAGGGTGCAGACCGTAAAAACTACTACTCATACTGTTTATAAAAGGGCCGAGCAAACGTAAAAACGGCGCCTATAAACGGCGTCTTTTTTTCTTTTTTAAATTTTTTTATAGATAATTTTTTTTGATAAATGACATGATAAAACGTCAGACTATCTTTTAGTCGTTTTTTTTATAAACATTTTTCCTCTTTGCTTTGCTTTGTTTTGTTTTGTCTTGTTAGCAGGCAATAATTCGCAATTCCTAAAAGCTTTGCGCATAGTGTACATGACCACTACAGATCCGTTTTCTAAATCTGGCGCCCATGGAAGTATGCCTTGTCAGAAATAAAACTGTGCCACGCACAAAGTTTGACGAATTTCAAAAAGATGGTTTGGAACAACGTTAAAGTCTAACGTCACACTTTGTTCTCACTGTAACTGTAATTTTAATTGTAATTGATCTTTATTTTATTCATCATAAAAACATCATAAAAACATTTAAAACACAAAACATAGTGTACAAGATAGAGAAAAACATTTACAATAGAAAACAACAACAACAAAAATGTCATATGAATGTGGAGACAGCTAGGAAAGCCAAAGGCTTTATTGGTGCTGCCACGTACCGAAACGAAAATACAGTATGATATTGTTGTTTAAAAGGGTAATTTTAAGTACATAAATTTGCGTACACAAAATGGTAGGCACATGTTGATTTGAAAATATTTCGGTGTTTCCGCAATGTGAAATCACTTGGGTCCACACTGTGTTCACGTTATGTAAGACCCTGTGGTCAAGGAGATAATAACAGTGCATAATTATGTGTCATGATGTGATCACGAGGAAGATTTAGAACATTTCAAAATGTTGGCCTCGCGAATAAACTGTGGCCAAGTGTGTTCAGTCTATATAATACACTGTGGTAACAGAGAATAAAATGAAACACTGTATTCTTAAACTTTGTCACTAGGTGTTCACACTAGGCCATACATATTGATCACAAATATAAAAAAAACCACAGTGCGTAATAAATTATTTGTAAGCGTTATGCAAAGGTATTAGTTCACAATGTCTTCAAATGTTATAACATGAAATAAATCATTTTGAAAACATAAATGATGAGAGTGTATGCGCTTCCTGATGTGACCACATGGCAGTAATGCTTACGTATAGGCTCTAGTGATGGATGTCAATTTCCCCTTAAAATGTAATTGTTCTCGCAGATAAGGGGCTCCTAATTTGTTGAATTCTGCATCATCATTCATTCCGGAATTGAATTGGTAAGTCCTATTCTAAATGACAGGAAATTTGATGTGCATATTTCTCATAAAATAGGACGAGTGCGTATTATTTCAATAGGTCCCTTTAATTTCAGACGACAAAAAACGAAGAAGCACGATGTCTCTTGCAAATTTATTAATTTATCCAGTCCAATCTAGATCACAGCTAGGAGGTGTAGATTTTGTAGCTTCGTTGGCGCCCGCGTTTCCGCCAAAAATAACCGAATGAACTGTTTGTCAGTGTAATCTTATGACTGACACCCGCAAAGGTTTAGCTTCTAGTCCCAACCGTTCTTTTTGAATGAGGGTAACTGATCTCCGGGGAGCCCAGATTGGATTCGCTTATCTTGATGATTTGTCCGATTTCTTCCCGTTTAATCACAGCCTTTAGGTGTCTGCTCGAATCTCGAACGACAAATTAAAGATTGTGTCCTTTGATCTTTACTTTATGAACCATCTAGCAATACTGGGCCAATTAAAAGGAATATTTGAGTATCTAGTAGCAGGAAAACCTTAAAGCCCCACTGCACTATTCTTGTATAGTTACTTGCTCCATATAGAAAACAATGCCTAAGTGGTGCCCGTTGGTCCCCCATGATCCTCTTTTTCTTATGTAAATTGAGAGCTGAGTTGATGAGATAACCACCTGTCAATGACCAGCAGGGTGGTCTAATCCCTCCTGGCCAAACTATTGCAGACGGGCTTTAAACAAAGATTGGACGATGCAAACTATTTTTTTAAAAATTATTCATGGTATTACTTAATAAGGAATACATTAAATGTAATGATATTAACACAATTGCAACTACTTTTCCAAAAACCAATACCCTATTGTACATCTATATCTCATAGAAAACATTTTCAGATTACGTAATACGTCCTTGCAACGTTCACACATTTCAAAACGTGATGAACAAAGCTATTGAAATTGCCTGAAGTTGATTAGGAAGTCTTTTCCATCGTGTTTATTCTTCATTTTATTAACAAACGAAGCGATACTGCTATTTTGTTTTAATTCAAGTCCATTTTTCATATGTTCAGAGTTAGCTGAGATTTAATGTAATTTGTCAAAGAAGAGGAATCCATGAAGACCTAATTATGAATAAATATTTTGATAATAATAATAATAATAATTTGATTTATATAGCGCCTTTTCCAAAGGATACAAGGCGCTGATAGCGAAGTAAAACCTATGTTTTCAATATAATCGTAGAGTAAAACTGATTTGTTTTGTTTGTTTTATTTATACATGAATGATAAATGTCTAGTGTCCAGTTAAGGTGTATGTAGTTGATGTTGCTGCTGCTGATGCTGTGAATGACAATTTTATTAGTAAAAACTCATATGGTGCAGCTTTAATCAAACACACAAGTCATTGGGGAATTGTTAAATAAAAAAAAATCTAACGACTAAAAGCTTTCACTACTCAAGTGGCAATCTAGCTCGACGATCAAAACACAAAACAATCCAGGATGATAATTGATATCAACGGGATAGACGAACGCGATACTTATATAACGTTCGCAATGACTTGTGATGGGCTCTTCGAAATCGGAGCTCCTGCCGTGCTTAACGCTACACGGTGCATGCATAAACCCAGCGACCACGTGTACAAACTCGGCGTCGTGTTTCTCATCCCGAAACGAATCTGACCTGAAACCCGAGGACGACGATGACGCCTTGATCATCCAGAAAAAAAATCCCTCATCTTTAGAAGTCACCATTCTCCTCAAGGAGTTGTACTTGTTTTTAAGGGTGTTGGAATTGTCCACGGGTCAGGGAATAAAGTGGGTTTTTAATGCACACACAAGCACGTACATGCATTATTATTTTCGGGTGTTATGTAGGGTGATCCTACGAAGGGGCTATAAGATTTCAAGAGAACACTCAAGTTTCAAGACTGACAGGAGAGGCACTGACACGTCCGTGAATCAATTGACGCCACGATTTGATTTAGATGCTGACTAGGTTTACAAAGGCATCTGAGACTCTACGCTACAGGTGGATTCAAAATTAAGAATTCTATAAGAAGAAAAAAGTTGTTTAGGGGGAAAACTGATAAGCAACCAACTCATCTCAAGTAAATTGATGCTGAGAGTGGAATAGACAATTACGGGATCAGCTTTTTCGTCTTCACATCTTATTGCTTTAGATCGATGAACCCTTCTTCCCTCATTTAGAAAAGTCAATGTTTCAACGTAAATAATGGTGATGTTTCATGGTGTTTATTTTCAGAAGACCATTATGCATTATGTATACTAACCAATGCGAACCAAAGAGACATACGGGACTTCAAATTGATTGGTCCTAAACAAAATAATGTGCCGTAGTTAGCTACTCAATTCTCCCTGAATGTCATCGCCTCCACATAATAGCAACCATTAAAGTGACGATTATATTCAAAGTATGAAAAGTTTATGCGACTTTTTGCCAATGATATTGCAAACTGAAGCCATAATATTAATAATAATAATAATAATAATAATAATAATAAAACGGTGCTTATAAAGCGCTTTCCACCGAAGTCTCTAAGCGCCATACCAGCAGCGCCTTGAGGGATGCAATGTTTCACCCTCTAAAATAACACCTATTTACCCGTATGCCAAAAATAAATTAAATTAAACAAACAAAAGGAAAATGCTTTAAAAATGCATTTCTAAAATAATGTGCTACTACATTAGTTTGCATCATCAAAAGGAAGGTATGTTGAATTAATCAATGTTCGTATAGTGCGAATATAGATTATAACACCAAAAGCCATTTGGTGATGTTATAACATGTCTTTCATAATTATGCACCCAAAACGAAGTATAATTTACCTTAAAACACTGAGCTCCATATTAATTTCCCAGGTCTAATAATATTTTCAAACTCTATTTTCTTGGCATTTAAAATCGATACATACTCCTTTTTTTGTCGGCTGGGTGCAAAAATCAACCGCTCAGTGATCAAAAAATAATAATAATGCAGACATTAATGCACAACATATCCACCAGATGGTGCTCAAGGCGCCTACAATAAACGATCTAAATGTAATAACACAAAAACTCGAAAGTGCTCACAATAAAACAGAACAAAACATATTTCGGGGAAAACACCTGCCATTAGATGTGTTTTATATATTTATCTTCAAGTGATCTACAGTTTAACAATCTTTCAATCATTTTGGGAGTCTTTTCCACGACCGAGAAGCTGCTGACACAAACGCGCTCTATCTCCTCGTGATCGTTTAGTTTTGGGGACAATTCGAGTATCATTGGATGAACAGAGACCAGGGCCCCGACTTACAAAGCGTTGTGATTGGTCCAAATAAATCGCAAGTCCTCCAATCAATCGCAAGTTTGCAGTCTCCTATCTCTTATGTTCATAGTTGCGATTGATATCAACTCTTTGTAAGACGGGGCCCAGATCGACATGGCTTGTAGATTTTGTCCCTCTTTCTCTTTATAGATACGCTAATATAATAAAAGGTTATCATGATCCGGTTGTCGATAAGAAGTAAATATTTGCAAGAAATTCAGATATATAATAATAATAATAATAATAAATTGTTTCTTTTATAGCGCTATACCCAATTTAAAACTGATCAAAGCACTTTAAAAAAAATATCAATCAATCAATCAATCAATTAAAACTGAACAAAAAAATATAATAAATGTAATGCAGTTAATTACAATGTAAATAGGTATGACTGACTGACATACTACATGTACAGCGTAATGATGATAGCATTTTTATAGAAATCAAGGGAAATTTTTTTTTCTCCCTCAGGCAAAACCAATCTAAACCTTTCAGGGGATCATTTAGTAATCTCTTGCAATGCATGTATGATTCGTATTTTATGATTCTCATATTCAGTTTGTGATGAAAAAAGAGCTGTACACGATACTAAAATACAGCTGCGAACTAAAACCATACTATAACAAAATTTTCATCGTGAAATTTGTTGTTGTTGATGCATCTAAAGGAAGTGCTGATTTCAAGGAAAGGATTTAAATAGAGCTTGAAGAATTCATCATGACAAAGTGCAAAATGACGCAGCGTATTGCAATGCGTCTGATTACACTGTCAAGCAAGGTGAATAGTGCAATTTTGAATAATTCATTGCGCACCAATCATGCCTCATGATATTCTGAGTGATCCGTGTAGAAATACAATCTCATACGCTTGAAGTGGTTAAACTCGGACAAAAGAATGACAATAGTTATCTTGTTCAATGTGTTATAGCAATGCCCTTGAAGCCGTAAGACACTCCATTTGTAACCAACCCACTGCTCTGTACCCTGAGGATGTGTCTTTCTTTACACCATACCGTCATTGAAATAATTACTAGGTCGGTTGAATAATTCAAGAAGAGTGTCAAACATTCACTTTATACATTTGTATCGCCAGTATTTCAAATGATAGAAAAGGCTTGTACAGATCCCTCTTAAAACCTCCCCCACGTTATTCAAGAGGAAAATTCTTGTTTGTAATTGCAAATATTCTGGAAATTAGATGTTGATCTTAAAGAGAAAGACCAGTTCTGGTCATGCGATTGCATTGTGAAAGAAACGTTGTGGAATCGATCAGAAAAGGTTGATCATCTAGCATATAAGTATTGGTGTGTACTGCAAGGTTCTGGAATCATCAAAATGATAAGAAATTTGGCCCAGTCTTGGTAAAGTTACAAGCACTGTACACAGAAAGATGTATATGGGACTACGCGACCACGTGCGCGATATCTATTTGGTCCCAATAGATATAATAATTTACCAAATATATCAATAATAGGCGGTTTCCTCGCAAAATTTGTATCATCACGTATTAGCCAAAACATATTCTTTCATATGATTGGTAATGAGAGCTTCCATTTCATTTTTTGAGAGAGGGGCGTTTCCAAAACTGGTCTTTACCTTTAAAGGACGGCTAATTTTAATCGTCAGTAGATTTGTTACAAATTGTTTAAAAATTGAGTTCATTATTCCTTTTCTTCATCGTAATAAATAAATCGTGCAAATTGGCCTTCTCTGATAAATTTTAGTGAACAATGTTATAAAACGTTGTAAGCTATACACCTTTTTTAAAAGTCTCCATAGAAATAGAGTATAATTCACATAACGCATTCGAAATAGTGGACTTTCTGTATATACATTTTAGGTAAAAAGCGATATAATTTGGAAAATGTTTTTGACGTAGTACAGTAATGCCATTTGGTCGAAATAACATGGGCCTACCTAATTTCTTACAG
The DNA here is from genome assembly GCA_037976565.1 of Mesocentrotus franciscanus. Taxonomy (NCBI): domain Eukaryota; kingdom Metazoa; phylum Echinodermata; class Echinoidea; order Camarodonta; family Strongylocentrotidae; genus Mesocentrotus; species Mesocentrotus franciscanus. Next base: position 11,145,926 of record CP137672.1, on the reverse strand, counting down.
TCTCAGACAAATTAGACAAACAATATACATACACGGGGGCATGACTTTCGACAATTACATTAGAAGAGGCACGACACATTCCGACAGTGTATACCCATTATGCCAGTACGTATTACCCCTCTCTCGGGTTTTGCACAGGTAATCCCAAACGTCTCTCTGACTTGATAGTGCAGAAAAACTGTTTATCTCTTTAGTTTCTTTTTTAAATGTGCAATATGTTAAGAAATACTATCATAGGGTATTAACTATTAAGCCGATGATAGTGGCATGGTACACTTATTATTTTTTTTTTAATTGCCTTCACTATTGTCTTATTTAATATATTTATCCTTTCAAACTTTCAAATTTGAAGGCACTGTGTGACTTGTAGTAGCACGGCAATGAAAAGGGTTGAATCTGACAAACACATATTAAATTGTTTCAGTACAGTCAAAGAAAATATTGAAAATATATATTCATTATTCCTTAAAAGTCTTATCTTCTACAGCTGCCAAAATGTTGGCGTTTCTATCAATTATATGTCATGTATATGTCGACAATAGTATTTGCAAATTGAAGTCCTCCCGTAACTGTTCAATTTTCTGAAAATATTTTTTGTTAGATTTAATTCTTTTCATGGCCGTGCTACTACGTGCAACACATTGTCTATATACATTTAGGAACATATAAAAAGCGCTACATTTTGAACATATTATCTTTTTAACATGTTCAGACTCTGTCACTGATTTAATATTCGGGTCAGCGTTGATGGGGAAGACGGCAATGTAGCTCGAGAGAGCCTTATGAAAGCTTTGGACAGCTCAATATACATGTAGGTTGGCTAACTCGTCAGGCTGTCAGGAGGAAGACAAGAGCACGAATGTGAACGCCTGAATCAACAGTGAAAGAGTGTGTAGAGGGGTAGAGGGAGGGAGAGCGAGAGATGGAGAGAGAGAGAGAGAGAGAGAGAGAGAGAGAGAGAGAGAGAGGAAGAGATGGAGGGAGAGAGAGAGAGAGAGAGATGAGCGAAATATAGAGAGACAAAGTGAAGGGAAGCGGGAATGAGCGAATTTTAGTGAGATACAGACAAAGCGAGAGAGAGTGGTGAGAGAGAGAGAGAGAGAGAGAGAGAGAGAGAAAGAGAGAGAGAGAGAGAGAGAGAGAGAGAGAGAGAGATGAGCGAAATATAGAGAGACAAAGTGAAGGGAAGGGGGAATGAGCGAATTTTAGTGAGAGACAGACAAAGCGAGAGAGAGTGGTGAGAGAGAGAGAGAGAGAGGGATGAGAGTGAGGAAGAGAGAGAGAGAGAGAGAGAGAGAGAGAGAGAGAGAGAGAGAAGGAAGATAGATAAAAAGGGTAAGTTCAGGCCATGTTGAGGATTAAAAGTGTAGCCTTTATATATCATATCGGTTTTAAAGTATTTTTGTAGATCAATGTTTGAGGCCAAATGATCTTAAACCCATCATGACTAATTACAAATACCATGCTAAAGTTGCTTTACCACGCAATACTGACTGTACTGTACTAATTGTTACCTCTTTTAGGATTATAACAGAAAAAATTATACTATTGATTAGCCTTTGGAAGTGTTTGATTAAAATGTCTAGTCACTTTATTTATAACAGGCCTAATCGACAGTGACAGCAAATATATACACCAGCCGGTAATCTTTTACTTTACTAATGTATTCAAGAATGTAGTGACGTAGCTCCAGGGACCACGGGGCAAGGCTGAAAAAAGATAAGGGAGTGTTTCATCAACTAAAATTTGATTTCGATTTTAAAAATCAATTTTAAAGATAAAGTTGAGTTCTGGTCATGCGATTGCATTGTGAAAGAAACAGTGTGGAGTCGATCAGAAAAGTTTGATCATCTGGCATAAAAGTATTGGTGTGTACTGCAAGGCTATGGAATCATCTAAATGATAAGAAATTTGGCCCAGTCTTGGTAAAGTTACAAGCGCTGTACACAGAAAAATGTATATGGGACTACACGAACATGTGGCATAAAAATCCGTCCCGATTGCTGTTTTATGCTGTTACATGCCATATTTAAAATATTAAGGCATTTGAAGAGCCATGCTTCTCAGGGAACATTTTAATCTGATGTTCTTTCACACCTGCATAATAAAAATGATAAAGCTCTCAAATTATTTTTCTGCTCATCCCAGAACTCCACCTTTTTGATGAAACACCCCCAATGAAAAGGAAAACTAAACGCTGAAGGCGAGGAGAAACAAAGTTGATTCGACACCTAGCATAATAGCCTATTTCCCGTATCCCATCCAGCCATTACAACCGATCCCCTCCTCCATCAGAACGCCAGGGCCCCCTCAACGGCTAGTCCCACGCTATGCCGCTGCACGAATGTACCTGTACATTGCCTGAAGGGTACTCTGGCGATGACAACACTACAACCAGAGGGCCACTGATCTGTGAACTATGATGTATCAAGTGCATCTGTCATTCAAACATCCCTTGTTCAGAATATCTACAGTTCGACACTCTTCCTTAAGAAAGATTTTCTTTTTATTCCAATCGGAACTCAATAAAAGTAATGATAGGATCTAATGAAGATGTGAAGTTACTACGTATTCCGCCAGGAGTGCACATTTTTGTAATTTTTTTCATCACGTTTTATAATTTGCTGGTTTTCATGTTCCCAAAGATTACAAAATGACCTTCTAATTGCACTTATTGTTTTGATGCAAGGCTTTTTTGTCAATAAGTAAAAAAAAAAAAAAATCAGTGGGTTTAAATACATTGATATCAAAGTTTATTGTTAAAATATGGTTTTGTGGGGCTTTTTTTAATGTCAAGATCTTTGTCCCATATTCTTCTAATTTAATAGAAGCCCGCGTTAACAAAATGTGAAACTTAGACCTCGGTATCACTTCATTCGATGAACTCGACTGTAGACCGAGTCTAAACAGAACGTCGGAGAGAATACGGACTCTTCTCGTATAAACACCCAAGTTTGAAGGACCTTACAACCTTGATAATAATATTATTGTTATTGTTATCATTATTATTATCATTATAAGCATTATTATCATTATTATTATCATCATTGAATCATTACTATTATTATTATTATTATTATTATTATTGTTATTATTATTATTACTATTATTATTATTATTATTATTGTTATTATTGTTATTATCATTAACGGGTCTCATTTACCCAGGGTAGCAACATCAGCATTAAAATACTACTCTTCCTTCGGACCCTGAAATTATACATGTAATATCAATTTCTAACCTATACATCATAATTCAGAATCAACTTTGTCATTTGATTTAAAGCACACGAGATTACTTTTAAGCCGTATTCTGATTTGACCTTACTTTCAAGGAAAACCGCGATTGACCGAGTTAACCCGAATGAGATTAGAAAGTCAATTAAATGAGAGAGACTCGCACGCACGCATTGAAATCTCGAGCAAAGAACTGGTACGCTCGTGCGCATATCTATGCTACGCCGTGATTCTGTATTTTTAAATATTCCTTTAACCCTTCCAGTGAGTGCCGCAAAGAAGTTTGAAACTCGAAAATTGTAATTTGGGATCTAGTTTGGGGACAAATCAAAAGATTTTTTTTGTTTTTTTGTTTTTTGCATAGCAGAGGGTTTGTTCAAACCTGCTAGATATCCATTTGTCAATTTGCTAATCTTTATGAAACTCTAACAGAAGAGAGAGCACAATAAATTATTCTTTTAATTAATTACTAAATGTGGTTTGACCAAAATGAGGAGTATAATAATAGTCACATTTGTGACACCCCGGTCATTGAAGTCAATTGCTAATCCGCACATGATAGTGCACACTCTCCGCTCCCTGGGGAGTACTATGGCCAGGCGCCATTTTACACGCGCACACATGCCAATCCAACCACAATGACATTCGCTTCCTACCGGATACCCATTTAACACCCAGGCGAAGAGTGGCACTATTGTAGATTAATGTCTTGTCAAAGGGCATTCGTGCCGCTGTGGGACTCGACGTATCCACTAGACCACAACACCTCTACACTGTAGCATTACTCATGCATAAATCCAATGTATTACAGTATATTAAATAATGATAATTAACAAAGAAAGAGATGTTGCTCACAAAATTTGACGGCATATCATCCATCACAAAACGTGAAGTAAATCTTTCTCTTAAATTCTATTACCGTAGAGTTCACAGAAGGTTCAACATGAAGAAAACAATCATGTTAAAATGAGATCTTCTACACGCTTAGCCGGTAAATCATTCTAATTTATTCTAAGGTGATTTACAAAAAATAGCATATAATATTCCATCTCAGAACAGGCATGCGGAGTGAAATATGGACAAGAATGATAACAGGAAATCCTCGTTTCCCTTCTATGATGGTAATGTTCCATTAAAATACAGATATAAAACGTTGATAGATCAGTCTTGATATCCTGTCACATAATAAACTGAATACGAGAATCATGACAAACTAATTATACATGCATTACAAGAGATTACTAAATGATCTCCTGAAAGCTTTTAGATTGCTTGCGCCTGAGGGAAACCTCTAGATTTCCCTTGTTTTCTATAAAAAAATGTTATCATCATGATTATTATACCTGGATTTCTTGCAAATGTTTACTTCTAATCGATAACCGGAAAATCGTGATAATAGTATATTAGCGAAAGTATTAAGAGAGAGAGAGGGAGAGAGAGAGAGGGAGAGGGAGAGGGGGAGAGAGAGAGAGACAGAGAGAGACAGAGACAGAGAGACAAAGAGAGAGAGAGAGAGAGAGAGAGAGATAGGGATGGTAGTGTGATAGAAAGATGAGAAACAATACAGAGAGAATGTAGAAGAGAGGACGAGAAACAGAGACAGAGAGAGACAGAGACAGACAGAGACAGACAGAGAGAGACAGAGACAGAGACAGAGAGACAAAGAGAGACAGAGAGAGAGAGAGATAGGGGTGGTAGTGTGATAGAAAGATGAGAAACAATACGGAGAGAATGTAGAAGAGAGGGCGAGAGAAAGAGAGAGACAGAGACAGAGAGGCAGAGACAGAGAGGGACAGAGGGAGAGAGAAATAGGGGTGGGGGAGGTGCGGGGAGGAGGATTAGAAACTTTGAGCATGTAGAGTGAGAGGGTGAGAGAGAACTGAGAAGGCAGCAAAGGAGACAGGGCAGCATTGCTGACATTATCATCATGAGACTACATAATAATTTTTTTTTTCATCATCATGAAAATAATAGAGAAATGGATGTGTGCATTATTTTGAGCGCATTATTTAGCTCAACCTTTTCTACTTCTTCTTCTTCTTTTTTTCGATCTAGATTCACCGTTTTGGGGCGCTTTTTCCATGGCCAACCTAAAGTCAATAAAAAAAGTATTCTTAACGGATTGGCAGATTTATTGGAAGATGATAACCTAAAGGTCAAGTTGTTCTCCTTTTTTAAAAGCTCCGTTACCACTGCATCTTTTTTTTTTGTTTTTTTTGTTTTGGTTAATATCCCATGCTATGCTTCGTGTGCGCGATGGGCACTGCGCCTGCATTGTGACCAAACAGCCTTGCATCGCGCTCATCAAAATCGGAAGCAGCATTGAACGTGTAAACGTTCTCTCTAGCTTTGATCAATCAGCAAGGACGTAATCAAAGTTGACAATTATAAACCTTCCCCAAGCCAGGGGATAATATTTACCATTTTTACCCTCCAGCTCACTAAGTAGCCTACACGGGAATGAAAACGTGGGACTGCATTCTTGTCGTTTGATCGTGTGATGTTTTGTACCGTTCTGACAGCTTCAGAAATATTTTGGGTTTTGGTAAAACGAAGTTAACTCTACCGATTCATTCCTGGAAAAGGAACAGAATATATCTAAAAGAAGTAACGAAGAAATATAATTTAAACGATGAAAAGTATTTAAGGGACCTTAAGAGGTGGAATGTAAATGGGCATTCACTCAATTATGCATTATTGACCAACTAAGGTAATGCGATCGCAAGGACTTTCAAGAAAGCAACTGAAGGGCACTCTAAATAATCTATATTGTCTTGCCTATAGAAATCAAGTTCGGGTAATGCGATATGTCATTGTACTGTTCAAACGTTTCAAAAGGTGATGGACAAAGTTATTCGAAAGTTTTTTTTGTGACAGTAATATGTCAAATTATCATCACTATATTCCTGGTCCATAAAGTAGGGCTGGTACAGGCTATAGATAAACACTAAAATAGCCTAATAAAAAGAAGACAATTGAAACAATCTGATACAAGTTTTTTGACAAACCATAAGCAAATAATGTTTTTTTTTATTTATTTTTATTATATACAATCATTTCGAGGAGGAGCGGGGAGGAGTAAAGCCAAGTCATTGCTGACTGATTGAGTTACATGAGTCGGAACAGACAGTGTCCTAAGATTTAGATGACGAAGAATAAAGTTGTCAAATTTCGTCTTTTAATATATCACCATCGACAAGCATTACGGTCAATCACATTTTGGCCAGAAAGCTATTTCGTGTGCGTTGATCAGTTCTGAACAATTTGATCTATCTACAGCGGCGTCTTAATTCTCTCAATAACTGCATATCTATGATACCACATAACGAAGATTTTGTTTTCTTAGTATATATTAATGTGAAGGTTCAATTAAGCATAGACCAATTTTGTATATTGTATTGTCTGCTGTGTTATTAAAAATGTTTCAAATTTCTCATGTTTACATCAAAAAATAGTCATGATCATTCTTAGGGAGCGTGTGAAATCCGAGGAGTTGTGATTTAACGAGATGATTGGCGACAGTGTCTGTCATCTTTGGTCGTGCGCGGTTTTGGCGCCAAACTCTGTCAAGTGTTATCGGATGTAGCGATCGGACAATCGTGTCCGGTCAATCGTCTGCGCAGTTATCGGGCAGTGGAATTGGATTGTGGCGACGGAGGACGTACTCAATGCAGCCTATTACTACATCCAATATTAAGGGAGGAAACTCTGTTTTATGGATGTATGCAAGTTTGTCAAATATTTGTTTTACGTGGTTGTAGACTAACATTTTGATGGCAAATTTTCAAATAGGATTTCAGCCTATCGCAAATTGCGTAGATGGAAAACTGAAAACTTTAGTTTTATGTATGTGAATGAATACGTAAGACTACTCATATTCATATGTATACGTAAAATCATAGGCATCCAGACACTATCCAACTATTGCCCAAATAAAAGGTCTAAGGTGGGTTTTTTTAGTATGCGAGCGAGCAAAGCCACTGAAAAAAAAAATCTCACCGGAACATTTTAATAATAATAATAATATTGGATATTTATATAGCGCACATATCCACCATGCATGGTGCTCAAAGCGCTCCAACTATTACCCCGGCTCTGCTATAGGCAGCCGATTTCGGCGCTCACAGCATTCAAGGAATTTCTTCCTACCGGTACCCATTTAACACCTGGGTGGAGAGTGGCAAATGTAGATTAATATCTTGCTAAAGGACATAAGTGCCGTGGCGGGATATATTTTAGGCGTTTCTTACAGAAACGGGTTTTTTGTATCAACAAAAGGCGTCACAAATCGGGAAAAAATGCTAACAAAATAACATGGAAACAACTGCTAGCAAGAAGAAATTTGTATTGGCAGGACCTTTGACCTGCCTGGTATCTTCAGCTATCATCCAGTTCAAATTAGAATACCTCAGTCACACTACCATACCAACCTAAAACCGACCGATAACCGACGTAATATTTCCAATTCAGATTTACGTATTTTTTATCGGTCTGTTTTCATCCTGTTGTCAGCCTCACCGATGTGACTGGGAAATAAGCCATTGTTTGCCTTCCTTGATGTCGTGAACATGCCCGTAGGAGGCGCTCTTGAGTTACGATCGATGAGTGACAGGCCAAGATAGTCAATTGTCTTCAAACCAATCCAGGGTATATCCACACGGTTGTTTTGTCCAGATTAGGTTGGCCTTGCCAGAAAAAATTTATGAAATTTCTGTTTTTACCAAAGTGAGGGTACTAGAACTAAGGTATGACACCTCAAAATCTAGTCAGTTGTGCCCATATCTTAAATTTAAGATTGTTCCTGTGGTTGTTGTTTAAGAACGATTCTTGTACTACAACAAGTCGATGAACAAGAGCCGATTGTAAGGCATCAATCCTTTATGTCCAAATAACATAGATGACTTAAAGCCGTAAGTCCATCGATAAAGCAACAGGTCCACGGGTTACTTATCTTCAAGGGCCACAAGCATAATGTTTTCTCAGGGTAAAATGAAATAAAATCATCATCGTCGTCGTCTTCGTCTTCGTCGTCGTCGTCGTCTTCAAACTGAAGAGTGTTATAATAGAACGAGGGAGAAGAATTCGTGTAAACGCCCTCTAAGATCACCACGAAGGGTTTCGAAGTACATTGACGCCAATTGAGTTCGAACTACTTGGAGGAATCGTGGGTTGAAGATCTGATCATTTAGCCCTTTAAGGAGTTCGACATTTTGGTTGGAGTCGAATGCGTTTAGGTCTTTTTGACACAGTTTCCAGGACAAGAGGGAATCCTCTATCAATGTATAGTACAAGTAAAGATAACTCTATGCTTATGCTTATACTTGAACTATGCCAAAGATAGATTCGATAGGATGTCATTCTCGATTCGTTGCTCAACATGAGAATTATGGTGCTTTGGGATAAATTGTAATACTTTCTTAATTAAAATTCGACCATGGGAAAATACCTTGTCAGACGAAGATAAGAAAATTTATTTGGTATTTCGATTATTCATTGTAGGCCCTAATCAATACGTATTGTGAGCTGAGTGTCCATTTATTGTATGTCGAAATAAGAAACGTTAAAAAAAAAAATTTGTATTTTGAATATGTCGTAACGCTGAAATGTAATTTGATCTGTATGTTGCAGGAAAACATAAATTCAATTAAATTCAATTCAATTTACCCCCTGACCGAGCTTTTTCATATTTTTGTAATCATTGATACCTCCATGAGAAAAAAAAATCTAAAAACGACTCTGAACTTTGTGAATCGCTGGAGACGACCTTTAAACACTGTACGCCGTGTTTCTAAAGAATAAAATCACCATTAAAGAACGCAAAGTGTGTCTGGTTAAAATTCCCATCGCGGGTTGTTTTTTCTTTCATCTAAATCAACGCGATACGTGCATGACCCAGAAAAATTGTACGACGTGAGATGAATGAAACGGCCATTAAAACAACGTATAAAAATTACATGCGATTTCGATCGGTCATCATGTGATTAAAGTGATACTAGATTGTAGGTTATGATTTGCTTTAGAAACCAAGTATGTGATTTGCTTTGTAATCAAGTTTTCCAACATTTTGTTTCTGTATTCCATTGTTTTGTTTTTATTGATTCGAGTCGTCCTCCTCTTGAAAGACAGTCGATGGTTTGGCTCCATAGCAAAATCTTGCAGCAGAAAATGTGCCAGGAAGAAGTATCCTCTCTTCTGGGTGCAGAAAGAATTCGCTCTGGTGTCGTAGATAAAGCTTCCATAGCATCAGCTCAATGTTATTCCACTGAATATCCGTTCAGCGGAATACAAAAACATTTTAAACATGTCTTACACTTCTGTATTCATGCAAATTATTCGTTTCGGTATTCCTCTTCTTCTCAGAATAGTTCATGCGAACAATTGCGCACTGCATAATGTTTTTGTGTTTAATATCATTCGTATCATTTTCTGCAGTAAAATAGATGTTGTGTGCGTGCTAGCTATCTATAGTAGATGTCAAGTTGATATTGCTCAGACCGGAACTAGTTGACAAGGCTGGGTCAAGAGATTGAACTATTGTTTTTGCCCTTCGATACACCGAAAAGAAATTGGATGGTGACTGATAATGATAATGATGATGATGATGATGATGATGATGATGATGAACAAGATTATGATGACGATGATGATGATAATAATAAACGTCATCATCGTCATCATCGTCAACACCATCATAGGCCTAATAATAATGATGATTATGATAATATACCTCAGTCGTAATAATCGAAGTCTTGAGTCCAGTCTCCATTTTCCCATCTTCCTCCCCCTTCTCTCTCTTTCTCTTTCTCTCTCTCTGTCTGTCTGTCTCTATCTCTGTCTTTATTTCACCCTCTCTCATTCCCCACCCCCTCTCTCTCTCTCTCTCTCCCTCTCTTTCTCTCCCTCTTAATTTCACCCTCCCACATTTCCACTCTCTTCCTCGCTCATCACCCCTTCTCTCTGTCTTTCCCCCTCAGTCATTTATTCTCCTTCTCTCCTCCAACTCAACCCATCTCTACGCCTTGTCGTGCCTAGACTCAACAAGTAATAACTCTCCCCACTCCTATCACACGCGTATGATGAGACCACGCATATCCAGAAAATTTGCGTGATAGGCATTTCAATGAATAACACTTCTCCTCCAGGCAACGGAAATTACCTTTTCTTGAGCCTTCCCAGAGTCAATATCCCATCTTGATACTGCCATGACTAGAACTCACCAAAATGACAAGATTCTTATGCTATAATTATCCTGGTACAGTACAGGAGAGGGTCAAGCACCACTCGGTCATTTTCTGACAGTTTCAATTCCAAGGTTTCCTCACTAACGTTCAAAATTAAGAACTCGTTTTGCGGACAACAGTAGCGTAGCTCCGGGGTTCACGCCCCCCCCCCCATGTAGTGGTTATTTTCTGACAGTTTCATTTCCAAGGTTTCTTCAACGTTCGAAATTAAGAACTCGTTTTTCGGACAACAATGGCGTAGCTCCGGGGTGCACGTTCCCTATCTAGTGGTGAACAAAAAAAAATGGAAAAAGAGAAGAAAAGAGAAAGTGGAAAGGGACAAGCACTTTAGATGAACCCTTCTATACTACTTCTTTAAACGGTGGCCTTTTTACAAATTAAAATTAAAATAATTCATTGGAATGTAATTTTAACATACAAATGTAATCATAAAAAACAAAAGACTTATTTTTAAAAACATGCTAAATAGGACCATGTAATTCGCACTTAATCCATTAACTAATACCCCGATACCCCTCCCCCACCCCTCCCATGATGCCAGTGCCCCACTCATTTTCTAGACCCACGCTACGCCACTGGTTGCGATGATCTCCGGCAGGTTGAAATTGGACCGAGAGTAGATTCCCGCCTTTTTTCTCGAACAAATTCGTTGATCGTATTATTGGTCGTCTGCCGAAATCAGGTCTTCATCTTTCCGCTGCAATGATTGAACAATGAGGAAACGGTGTAAATTGCAAAGTATTTATTTCGTTTATAGGCAGACGTAATTCAAGACGAACATGGTATGGTACTTTCAATGTATTACACTTTAAATGTCTCTAAATGCGTGGGTTATAAAGACGTATAAATGTATAATGCCCCCAAAACACAGTGTCCCATTTTTGTGATCGGTCATTATATTTTCTTTCGATTACTGACCAGATGTTCGATCTCCGGATTTTAAGAGAAATCAATTCCAATGGGTGATATATAGATATCATGTGCGCCATTATTTGACTCCATCAAGTGCATCTATCAATAGTAGAACTTACCCCCACCCCTATTTTTTTTTTTGGGGGGTGGGGGTGAGGGCTACTTAATTTTGCACCGTGGGATAACCAAGTTATAATTGAACAGCTTGAAGGTCTTTTACCAATAATTATTGCTACTATCAGTGTTCGCCTTGCTTTACCGTAGTCCCCTCCACTACACTGTATACAAATGAATGATAAAGCGTTTAAACCTATTCATTGTTTTGTAATTGACTTGTATGATTTACTATTACCGTGATTATACTATTCAGACACCATTATTTGTATTGCATTAGTTCATTAATAAACGTTTTACAAGAAATAAATTGTATTTTGTACTTGAAAACAAAATTATGTAGGAAATATAATGAACTTGAAATAAACTCAATGCTAGAGATTATTATGTTCTCAAAATTTCATTTGGCGAATATATCCCCTTTTGGGGGGACAACATTTTATCGGTATAATACACATCTTAGATTCTAAAATTTCGTCTCTGATCTGTGTGTGTGTGTGATTGGGTTTTTACAGACGTGTATCAATCAGATATGATTATTTACGTCTGGGGACCGACCTTTAACGTCACCATCCGAAAGACGTGAAACAGTTTCGAACCTGCGTCCTCGGCTGAATCAGTTTGTAACTTCCACTGTTAGCTGGATTACAAGCGCACGCCACAACGCCTAGTTAGACATTGTCATGTCTTATAAATCTTTTAAATATGCTCAAATGGAAATAGTTGAAGATGATAACAGATTATACTCGTACACAAGTTTCGAGACAGGCAAATGCAGATGATACTGATAGCAGTTGAGCTTTTCAGAGACATCGTAATGCACGACTACTCAATACATAATTCGCAGGGTAGTTATGAATAATGGATATGCCTCCATGGAATCTTAGTCGCTACGGTGACATGATTTTAAAGTAATGCACAAAAAGGAAGGTGTGGTTTGACGGTTGATCTCGTACCCCGAGGAAGAGAATGTGAATTAAAAGAAAATCATTATCGTGGCGTGGTATAATTCATACTTCTTTGAATGTCACCCTCATACGCAGGATTTGAGTCGCTCCAGTTGTTCTCAATGTGTATTAATGGATCCATCAAAGGCTAATCACTTTGTCTAATGACGAAGCGCGAGTCAAGTCATTAGGGACGTATTGGTATCATGGGCATGATGGGGGCGGGGGAAACAGCCTTAAAGGGTAAATGATGTGCGGAATAAGTAATTAACAGATAAGTTGTAACGTTTTCTTTTCACGCTTTCGATTCATCTCCCCTTTTCTGTCTCTTTCTCTCCCCCCCCCCCTCCCCATTTTCCTGTCATTCAATGGTTGCATGTGTCCCCTCTATCTACGCCTCCAATTCGGTTAAAAGTATTTTTTAAGGGGGAGGAGGCAGACAGGCCAAATGACTGGCTCGAATTCGTTGAAATTTAATTTGAAATAATTTAGTAGCTTATATTTTTGTTTTAATCCATCTAAATCCCTAAAATCTCACTTAAGAGTATGTCTATAGCAGCAAAGTAATATTATCGCCATTCTCATTCGAGACATTTCGGTTCAAAAGACGAAATGTGAACGGAAAATGATTTTCTCTATAAAGTACAAACACAAACAAAACAACATTGCAAAGAATGAAAACTAATCAGAAATTGAAATATACTGTCTAGACAAAAATGACAGAGATTACATTTCGCACTATCAGCGCGCTCAGGCGTAAAGTCTTGTCATTACAATTATCGTTATGGTTACATTAACCTGCTAAGATATTCACCGGGTTTCCCCAATTGGATTCAGGGCTGTCGTCTGCTTTTAGATCTGCGTGAATAATTAACATGGCCGACACATAGCAGGCACCATAGGTGATAAATGATCTAGATACATTTCTGTCTTTTCTTACCCTCGCTGCTTTTTTGACAGCCACGCAAGAAGAATGCTAAAACTTTGATTGAAAAACAAAATAGCCGGAGCACCACCTTTTTTTTTTGTAACGAAGTACAGCTTCACACATTCGAAAAACCGAGGGAAAGTGCTTTTTGTTGTTGATTTCCTTGGCATATACTTTTGAAATTTTGCCCTCATGTCGGTTCAACCCATGTTTATGGATTTGTAGAGTAACAAACAAGAACAAACAAACCAACAAATAAAAAATAGCCTAAATGTCTCAACTTTCCATCAATGTATAATACATGTAGAAGCTCTATAGAAAGTTTACTTTTTGAGAACAATGTCTTGTTAGCGTGGATAGCCATATTATGGCCCATCCCCTCTCATTTCATTATTTCTGTTGGCATAGAAGGGGAGTTCCCACCCAGTATCTATATTTCGAGGTCGAAACCCGTGTACATTGGCACATACTTCTAAAGCATTCGTTTGGAAAAGTTACCCTTACGCCTGTTGCAGACGATGCGTCATTACGACTGCGTTATTCCGACTGCGTCATTATCTGCGCTTATCAAGCCTTAAAAGGACTAGCCGATACGTCAGTAACATTGAATGCAGTTTTAGCACTGGAATAATTATATTCAACCTTTCTTTGATGTCACTCTAACATGGTGCGTCAAAGACCACACTTGTTCATGACGCAGTCTTACGTCAGCAAAATGACGTCTCGTGTGCAACGCCAACGAGCATATGACGCATCAATGTGTTTGACCATCTTTTTGGGGTGGGTTTACAGGCAGTGAGGACGTACCTGTAAAGACCCGGATGACCTTCACGTGACGTGAGAATCAGTATTATTTACAGAGCCCGACCATTATTTACCCACCAACTAGAGAGAGTGAGCGTTCTTCCTTTCCAAAATCAAGGGCAGATTACACCAAAAACATTGAGCTAAAAGGACCGTACAATATCGATCGTAAGATGTCTGACTCGAAGAAGAGTGCTTTTATGTTTAGAGAAAGATATAGATTATTCTATGACAACTCCAGTTTACGCTTAGGCAAACATTTTCAGGATGTGCTTTCTGAAATATAACCATTTCAGCAATACCGTCAAGAAAATCCTGCTCCTTCAGTTTCAGGGCCCCGCCTTGATGGTTTTAGACCACGTCGAAAGTCCAAACAAATTCTGCAAGAGGGAAGTGTATTGTTGAAAGGGGACGTTGGGTTGGCCAGCAGTTTTCTAACTCTCTTTCTGACATTAATTTGATCTGGGTACCCCAGCCCCTTCGTACGTTTCGCAACGTTTTCGCCAAACGTGTTGGCAAAACGGTTTCCCGACGACACTATCGTCAGAAAAAAGGCGTGAAAGCCGTAAATATTTACTATCGTTTCGGGGGCGTAACGAGAAGTGACTACATGATGTGACTATTGGTTTTTTTTAAAGCGGGAGTAGGATGGATATTTGTTTTCTCTGCGTGGATCCATATCTAAATATTAATGATATTTGTACCAATATATACATTATACAACATTACCTATAACTGTTTTCAAATTTATGATTTTGTAATGATTACTTCTATTTGTATTACTTGCCATGATCGATGCCCCTGTCATGTTGTGTCATGTATGTGTCTTTTTTTAGTTTGTTTGTATAAGTAAATCTCTTAACTACTTTTCGGGGAACTATACCTCCACAAGGCCACTTTGCCTTTTTGTTTTGGTTCCCTATTTTCATTTTCCTATATATTGCAAAATGCTTACTATAATTGTATATATCTTTGTATTTTTTTTTATTGAAAATGGAAATGAATAAAATGAGAAATGAATTGAATCTATGAGGGGAGGGGTTTTGGACCAATCATATTATCAAATTGCCGACAGAAGTCGAATATTTTACCCACAAGACTTCAAATTTGCAAACTGAAATCTGGAATAGGGTGTCACATCCCTACCCCCATTCCTCTTCTAGGGACACCCCTGTCTCCATTAAGAAAAAAACCGTTATATGTAGGTCAAACAGTTCCCATGTGAGCCTGAAAGGTAAACTCCGATGGATAACACCTCTTTAAAGGATCTATAGAAATGAGGGTAACGGTTATAAAATGGCCTTTTAGTTATTGACAGCCTTTTGACGTCTCAATGGAGAACAGGACGAGGTACAATTGGGTCAAATATGCGGTCAACAGTAGAAATCACTATTCGAATAATTCCCTAACCTCGCTTGAAATAAACTTATATTTTCCTTTTCTTGGAAATATATTTAAATACAAGGCCAATGATAAACGAATTTGCTTGACATAAATCACAAATTTGAGGGCATGGATTTTTAAAGATTTTTTTATGTAGGGGCCTTCATATATATATGTATATATTTTTTTTTGGGGGGGGGAAGAAGTTATAAGTGAACATTAAGAACGGCTCGTTGCACACAAAGCGCCATTTAAAATGCGTTATTATCTTGGTTATTTAAGCTTGTCAAGGCAGTGAGCCCCTACGCTAGTAATTCAACACAGTGCGTGCGATTTTGTACGATCTCACCATGCATGATCTGTTCGCGTTAACGGCCGTACCAGTCCCTGGCGCAGTCCTACGTCAGGCAAAATGAGGCCTTATGTGCAACAAGCTTGCTGGTTCACTATCCGGTGCTTTCGAGGCATACTCCGATTGTGTTATCACCTGTGCTAATGAGACCTGCACATTTTGTTAGTCCAATATTTTATAGCAGTTTGTTTCACTGATGCGTCAAACACTGCGCCAGTCTCTGACGCAGTCCTAATTCACTCGGAAGCAACATATATTGAAGGCTGTCTATACTAGGAGCGTTGTCTAAGGGTTGCGCTTTAATGTAATTCCTAATCTTCTGATGAACTGGATACGCAATATAGTACTGAGATTCATTCATAAAGAGATTTTGATTCATCAAATGTAAATTTTCGGCCTCCAATTTTCCTTCTTTTTGTCAGAAATTGACTGAAATGTGAAGGTATTCCAATTAATGTATTCCTTTTCTCAGACTTTAAAAGTACTATGTCCAATTTGCAGGCCAACAAATGAAAAGGTTAAATTCCAACGGCATTTAAGGATAATACTAATTTAGAACTTCCCTCAAAACAAACGGGCTCGAAAATGTCTCTTTGTGGGAAAATAACGACCGTTTGTTGTCGAATGGAATTTAGCGCTCGCGGTCGTTTAATTTAATAGTCTGATTTTCAGACCCTTGTACCGAATACAGTAGTCGTACGTTTTGTGCTGCGCCAAGATTCAGTCAGTTTAATTTTGGCCATTACAAGAAGTGGGTTATTGATGTAGACAAAATGCTCATGTACCCTTTATAGCTCATTTTATGTATGCTAATACAAAAGAAAATAAAAGTCAGTCAGTCACTCAATAGTAAACGGGTTTTCTTGCATAATTTGAATACTAGGACACTGCTAACGTTTAAATTTCACAGATAGGACAAATATGACATATTCATAATTCCTGCAAAGTTCTACAGAATTTGATGTTGGCTGCAAAAGGGATACACTACCTTTAAATGACGAGACGTCGATACGAAATAAATAGGGCATTGATGAAACCTGGTATGACTAATGCTTTGGTGACATTTCATCAAGTATCAGACAGACAGACGAATTACCATTAAGTATATAGTATTCACCAAGTGTGACTACATTACAGGCTTCAAGTATCGTGAGGATGCAGGATTCTAAATCTAGGAGCTATTTTGTGCAAGCATTTAAGCACTGCCGTGATGGCCAAGTCAATATTTTGCGCTCATGCCTCTACAGTGCAACAAACTAAACTTGTATCATGTTCTCAAAGTCCCAAACGACTAGTTGATGATCTTATTACGTCTCCATTATGTGACCGGCATTTTGTCTTATTACGCCATTACAACATGTAGTACTCATGTTACGATTCTTATACATAACATATTTTATACATATCTTTTTGTACTACATACAAATTCATAATATATCGGAAAACAACACATGTTTCAATATATGGATATTGAGGAAACTAAGGAAAGTGATAAATCATCAATTCATTAATGCTGCTACACGTAATATAGTAACAAAGTGTTTGTTTGAATATATACAACGCTTGCATGGCTAGGTCTAAGATTAACCAAATAGGGAAAGGAGCCTAACCGTTTTCTAAACGTAGGTTTATTCTTAAACTAATCCCAGAACACATCCGATCCACTCTATGTAACAAAAAGATTTCAAGAAGGAGGAGAACAAAACCGTCACTTGCAGTTCAATAAATTTCAGCCCCAAAATGCTGCTTTGATTCGTTGCTGTAAAATTGACCGAATCCCCTTGCAAAAGAATCGAATTACTTCTTGCCTCTTCCTACCAAGCTCGTCTTTTCTCGGGAGGATTCTTGACGTATCCATTAATGTTATCTTACCCACATGTTCAATCATTTAATCCATTCGGCTTATTTCAAGATGAGATGTTAAATCATTTAATCCTTCGACCTATCTCAAGATAAATTGACATAGTTTTTTGTTTTGCTTCGATAGTCCCAGTTGTCTACCTCCTGCATTATATAAATCACCGTAACCTGAATCAGTGGCGTAGCCAAATGGGGGCACAGTGGTTTTGACCCCTCCCATTAAATAGCAAAAAAATAAATTACAACGTTAGAGGAAAAGGGAACGGGAAAAGAAACACTCCAACCCCTACTACTGCCCAACCAATTTCCATTTTCTCCGTCGATTATGTGGCTTAATATCTAATCTCTATAGATCCAATCGAATCCCAGCACTAGAAAGAATAAAAAAGAAAAAATAATATTAGACCCATTAGCGGATTTGCATTTGAAGTCCTCATGTTTCTCCCTATCCATTGATATCAGTTAAATTGTACTGATGTATACCCCAAAACATCATTCTCGAATTTCATGTGGAAAAGTATAAATCAAAAACATGTTGTTGTTCAAAGTTCTTGACTCGATTGTCATTTCTTTCTGGACGTCTTCATTGCCTTGTGTTTCAGTGGTTACCGACAAAACACTTGAGACGCCCGTACTCAACAAGTGCATCCAATACGTATAAAAATAGCAAAACCCACACATGCATGATTACCAAATACATTATTTGGCAACTTGAAAAGAAGATTCCTACAGTTATTCATGCAGTACAGCTCTACAATCGGAATATCTTTGAGGCCAAGATTTTTCCCTTTTTCTCCAATTCTCAAGAGCCAAATACGAACAACAATCAAAAATAAAATGGATGCAGCCCACGTGACCGACCTGTCGGTTTTTTAGGATTTCTGAAAACTTTTATTGAGTGTTCATGATCAACCATCAGTCTCGTTGGCTGTTGGCCTAATTGGATGTCCTAAATAAAATTGTTATTGGAAAACTACCGATTTCTTAGTGGTTGATTGCCAGCATCTTCACCCTGTTCTTTATAATTTTCTTGCAGGTTTTCTGTTAATTATACGCTCAAATGAGATTGTGGATTCGCATGATACACCAACCACAAACACAATTTCCAATTGGCGATAGCAAACAGAACCATCAAACAAAGACCGCAGCTTTAATTCTGCACCCTTCTCTAAAAGTTCTTGAAGTTGACTATCAATGTCTCCGATCCCATTAATGCTACATGTGCAAACATTACCCTCTCTCGTCTTTCCCAGTTCCATTCCAACATGGCGTCGATGTTCTTCCCCACGAATGCCAAAAGCGACACGGGAAAAGCACACTCCTTGTCAATGTGTTCTAGTGTAGTATTGCTTTAAAAGTGCAGTGCCTCAGTGAGTGTTATTAACTTCCAGACTATATACGTGGATGGTCCAAATGTGAACGCCCCCTGCATCTCGAGTAAGCACTATCGGCGTTGGTACCCGGGGTGGCAATTTGCCGGCATCTCTCGAAACATTCCGGCACTCTCCCCCTTTTCTTCCCTCACAGTTTGTATATCAATCCTTCAATCGAACTCTATTTTTGAAATGATTGTATGTCATACATAATATCCTGTGGCAATGAGATTATAATTCATTGGAAAGACATATTTCCGCTTCATGTTTTTCGTGTTCGTTTGCTTACCATCCAAACCATAGTCTAACATGAATGTTATTCGTGCTAGCCATTCTCAAAGATAAAGTTGAGTTCTGGTCATGCGATTGCATTGTGAAAGAAACGGTGTGAAATCGATCAGTAAAGGTTGCTCATGTGGCATATAAGTATTGGTGTGTACTGCAAGGTTCTGGAATCATCAAACTGATAAGAAATTTGACCCAGTCTTGGTAAAAGTAACAAGCAATGTACAGAAAGATGTATATGGGACTACACAAACATGTGACTTAAAAATGAGGTCCTCAATTTTAAGCTGTTACATGTCATATTTATAATACCAAGGCATTTGAAGAGCCATGCTTTTCAGGGAACATTTTTTCTCTGATGTTCTTCCACACTTGCATAATAACAATGGAAACGCTCACAAATTATTTCTCACCTCTCCCCAGAACTCAACCTTCTCTTTAAAACTGAATGTTGTTACTGCCAATGCTTAACCATTTATATTTTCAAAAGATGATACTCATTTTGAATGTGTTTTCCGAAGCGATGTTTTAAGTGCATTCAATTTCAGTGAAGGGCCTTTATAGCTGGTATTATCATCGATGAAAGAAATCTCTTACGTTGTGTAGATTTTCTGATACATTCTATTATATTTTTTTATATTGTTTAATCGGTATCTTAAAAATTCAAAGAGTAACAAAAGTTTCTTTAATTTTGTTGTAGTTTTTTATTCTTACAATCTTTATTGATGGATCCAACGCAATAAATCTTACATATCATAATTATTTTTAAAAATAATAAGAAAGCAAGACACTTAAGGTGCTATGCGACCTTTCATTGTTCATTGTTGTTTGAAACTCTAGAGGCTGAACAACGTAACACAACTTATATATAATCATTATTTTAAAAATGCTTAATGTAGCAACAGCTGATTAGCTTTTCATTCCTATGCCCTTCATAATGAAGAACTTTAATATTTTATCTTTCAAATGCATCATTTAAAATATTTGAACAATTATATTCTTAATATCTTAAAATATAAAGAAAGCAAGACACTTCAGATGCTATGCGACCTTTCATGGTTTACTGTTGTTTGCAGCTCTAGATGCTGAACAATCACTCGAGCTGTCAGCAGGATCGTTTCACGTTTCCTTCACGGATGAGTTAAACCATGTTGATCAATAATTGAATCAGTCTTACTTTTTCTTTTGCTAGTAATTTTTCATTTCCACAGCATTTGTTCCTTTCGTCAACAAGCACTTTATTTTGTCCATCTTTCTCCTTCTCTATGCAGCCCTCCTCCTGTAACTATGATGTGTGTGTGTATTAAAGGGGGAAGGGCCAAGGGGGTGGGTGTCTTCCTCAACATGTCACCAACATGACGCTCAATCTCCATGTTTCCTCTTTGCTACAACAATTGCAATAAGTGACATAACCTTTAAGTGAATTCTCTACTGGAAGATATTGCACGACAGCCTTTTCAGTTCAGTTTTAATTATTGTTATTGAAAAAGGGAGGGGGGCAAGGAAAGCAAGGAAAAGAAATCAACACTAAATCTAAAGCAGAGAATTATCAACGACAAACCTCGAATCACATACATTTCTCATGACGGTAATGAACTTCAAAACTTCACTGTCACGCTCATACAAAAGATCCCATAGCATTCTGCCCTGGGCTACTTGCTATTTATAAAACCTCTTCTAAATCGCTCTGAATAATATTCCAGGATATATCGCACTGATACCTAACACTCAACATCTCTTGCATAATGTTGAGTATGCAATGGAGAGGAGAGACAAGACTTCATTAAGTAAGCCAGCCGACTGTCTGACAATAAAGATTAAGAATATACACCGCAATATATCTCGTCTGCCAAAGTAGGTAGCCACCACAGACACTGCAATTTGGGCTAGCAGGTGATCCAACAGCATACGTGAAGGCCTAGGCCCTGTTTCTTCAAACCTGTTAACAATAACGAATGCTTTATTTCTATGACAAATTTGCTCTCAGCCAATCAAATGCCATGATTTCAGTAGCTTATAACAGTTATCGTAACTTGTCGTTGATAACAAGTTTTATGAAACAGGGCCCTGGTCACACTCACAGATAGCTACAACAATGAAATCGGTTCATGTACAAATTTAGGCATTGGATATCAACATTGCTCACCGATTTATACTAAGTAGCCTTCGGCATGGATTTTCTCGGATCCAAAAACTTTTCTGCGAAGACCGATTTGATAGTTCCAATTATGCCCTTTGTACACGAGGCGTCTATTGCTTGACGTAAGCCTGCGTCAGCGACCGGTGCATTCTTTGACGCACCGTGTGAACGTGACTAATTGCCTGGCAGGATTGATTAGCGCAGGTTATGACGCACTCAAAATGACGCCTCGTGTGCAACGGGTAATTTCGTTACAGTTATACAATAATTATGTTCCCAGCTCTTAATGTGTATATGCACTGGTGGCGCTCCGCGTGCAGTGGCGCAACTGATGTGCGAAGCTGAAGTTTACGGCATGAAGGGAATGGCGTCTCCCTCGGCACTTGTCGTCAATGGCGGAGAGGAGAAGTCAGAGAGAGAGAGAGAGAGAGAGTTGCAATCTCTCTTCTCAAATCAAGTGTCCATGGAAGGATTCATCGAAAAGAGGATTGCCTCAAGGCAGAAAGGTTATCTCTCCTTTCGGCATCGTCTGTTATGTCACCAGGAGTACTGATGAAGATACCGGGATGCAGACGGGGGATGGATGGCCGCCTCCACTCACACAAATCATTCGGAGCTGACGTGAATGTTAAAAGACACAAAGTGACCCGATTTTTCTGAAAATTCCCGCTTTATCCTCACGATTTGTTGCTCGAAATATGACTTTATCAATTACTTGACATGACTCAAGGAAATGCTGGAGACTGCCTCAGCTACGTCATCTTTATCATCTTTCGTTGACTACATTGACTTGTATTTCACTAACAAAATCGTTCTTGACACCTCTTCTACTACGATCCCTTACTCCAATTACTTTATTATACATACTGCATACTTATTTGTTTGTTTGTTTTTATTTCCGAAATCCATTTAAACATACCAGTTTAAAAAAAAACATACATATAAAAAACATTTCAAATTATAAGAAAGTAAGTAAATGTGTTACGTATAGACAAACGGTTGGATAGCCCATTTCAGGACCATTTTCAAAATGGTCCTGTTCTTCCATGGGGTCCAAAAGCAAAAAATCATATCAATTTACATACAATATCAATTTTTTATTATAGTAATTTACCAATGCACTATCCCCCTTATCGACCCCCTCGCCTCACCACCCCCTCCCGCCACCCTCTCGATACCGCCAATCCCTCCCGCTATACCCCCTCCCAAGTCCTCCAGGGTATATTACAAAGAACAATAACAATTTTATTTACAATCATAAATTGGTATTAATATTATCTAAAATACTGATATTGGTGGAGACAAGGAAAACATAATACCTAGATTATGGGAAAATGATAGGATATTGAGAGATTTCGGTTGTCATTTTAAGGCCTAAACATTATTATCTTAGTCTAGACTTATTATTGCCGCACACAAGACAACGATGTTGTTAAGTATTCGGGCTATGCTAAAACTAGGTCATACACTGTAACTTTTCAACGGACAATTACTAACTATCAAGATGATTTAGGCTTGGTTCAAGGCAAAGTGTACTTTGTTTAAGGGTACAATTACCGTCTGAGCCTGAAGAAAAGACGGTTACCAGTTCTCACACCACTTTAAAGAGTTCGCCCTGTGCCACTTACTCCGAGAATGTGTCGACCGAGTGACATAAAAACCCGACAGGCGAAATTCGCACTTTGTCTGTACTATTTGTTGTCTATTCATAGCGGAACCGCGGGTCAGTGCAAATCCATTGAAAGTTTGGTTACTGCAGTCTTGGAAATCAAGAAGTAGGTCGAATGGTTGCTCGGGTTGATCTATGTACTTGTGGCGGCACCATTGAGGAAGAGAGACAGAGAGACAGAGAGAGAGAGACAGAGAGAGAGAGAGAGAGAGAGAGAGAGAGAGAGAGATGTAACATACAAGAGACCAGGCGCGGATCCAGGATTTCTTAGGGGGGGGGGCCCAAATTTGAAATTGTGCGAGCCAAATATTGGTACGTAATGGTGACCACTAAAGCAGTGGCGTAAAATCGTTTTTTTTTTTTGGGGGGGGAGATAAAAAATCCGCATCGCCACCACTCTTACATGGAGGCTCTGCTGAACGTTTTTCAAAGTGAGTGGGGGAGGCTAAAGTATTTACGATCAGGTAGAGCGTAGCGTAAATTGGCGTGGGGTCTAGGGGCGAAGGCCCGGCGGGGGTCAAGGGGCAGAGCCCCTGAAGCTCAGGGCGTATGGGCATTTAATTACGGTCAGATGAGAATATGTTTATACCTTATTTGTGACACTGGCAGGACACTGGCGTGGGGTCCAGGGGGCGGGGCCCCCAGAAATTCAGGAGTTTTAGGCATTAAATTACCGTCAGATGAGCATCAAGGGGCCCGCCTTAGGGCCCTAGGTGGAGTCCAGGGGTCAGAGCCCCCGGAAGTTCAGGGGTTTTAGGTATTCAATTACGGTCAGATGAACATCCAGGGGCCCGCCTTAGGGCTGTAGGTGGGGTCAAGGGGCCGCGCCCCAGGAAGCTCAGGGGTTTTGGGCATTTAATTAGGTCAGATGAGCTTATGTTGATACCTTATTTGTGACACTGGCAGGTCACTAATTGGCGTGTGATCAAGGGGGCAGAGCTCCCGGAAGCACAGGGATTTTAAGCATTACATTACGGTCACATGAGCATCCAGGGGCCCGCCTTAGGGCCCTAGGTGGGGTCCAAGGGACAAAGCCCCCGGAAGCACAGAGGTTTTAAGCATTTAATTACGGTCAGATGAGCTTATTTTGATACCTTATTTGTGACACTGGCAGGTCACTAATTGGCGTGGGCTCTCCTTTCCCTTTCTTCTCTCGCTTTTAAGTTTGCTGGAGGGGGGGGCAACGGTCACTTGGTCCCCCTCCTCCGATCCACAACTTTTTGGCGGGAAAATCGCAACTGATATCCCCCTTCTTTTCTTTTCTCCTTCCTCTTTATTTCCTTTCCTTTATCTCCTCTTTTCCTTTTTCTTTCCCTTTCCTTCCTTCTCTCTTATTTTTGCTGGGGTGGGGGAGGCAACAGCCGGGGAGGCAAGGCCCTTTCGGCCCCCGGGCTCATTCTTTCCCCCCTTTTCTTTTCTGCTTCCTCTTTTTTCTTTCCCTTTCTCTCCTCTTTCCCTTTCCTTTCTTTTCCTTCTCTCTCTCTCTCTCTCTTTTTTTGGCGGGGGTGGAGGAGGAAATAGCCTGTGAGGCAAGGCCCTTTCGCCCCCAATCTCCTTCTTTCCCCCTTTTTCTTTTCTGCTTCCTCTTCTTTCTTTCCCTTTCCCTTCTTTTCCTTCTCTCTGTCTCTCTTTTTCTCTCTCTTTTTTTTTAAAGCGGGGGGGGGGAGGGAGGGGGCAAGGCCCTTTGCCCCCTCCTGGATCCGCGCCTGCAAGAGACAGTGTTACGAACCTTATATATATTCATGTTGTTAATTATGCGCATGAGCAGATTACTCGCTTATGAAGGGGTGATTTTAATTATAACCTACAACAGTCTTTGTCACAGGTATTTTAATATTTGTTTTGTATTAATACTGTTGCTACTGTTGTGTTGTGAAGAGCAGGAAGATTTGATCATGTTATTTAAAACCACCTTGTTCTGACACCAGACCGACCGACAGACAGACAGACAGACATAGATAGAAACGGACAAAGAAGGAAAGAAGACAGGAAGTCAGAGAATATGGTGGTATGTTTTAATTATGCTTTTCAGGCTGGAGAAGGGGGTAGACACACATAGATTTGGCTTAACCGACTTTGTCGGCTAATCTATACTTCATCGACATTTTTTTCCAAGAGACAAATAAAGAAGGCTTTACACAAAGGTAAACGGTCTCCATGAGTTCCATAAAATAGCGGGAGTAAAATTTGAATTGACCACATGCAAAACAGACTTATAGTCGTCAAAAGCTTGAATTTCAAATAGGCACCCTGTTATTTTGATTATGACTCCACTAAACTGCTCCATGTATTACCCGATTTAAAAACGAAGTCGACAATGTGAAAAATAAAGAATGTGCACTATCTTTATTACTATGTATTGCTAAAATAGTACTTGTGATGTTTCTTGTAAAGCTTAGTACATGAAAATATAGTTCAAAATATTCTCAATATACATACACATTAGTTACTTTACTTGCTTATATAATTCTGGAAGTGAATTGTTTGACATTCATCATTGAGTCTTCTCTGCAATTTTAGTTATCCGTTGGATAATTCTGATGCTGCTGCTTTCACCTTCTCTCTTGAATATATTTTATTCCTTTTTTTATATTCCGTATTCACTGATCCCGTCTCTTTATCTCTCTCTCTCTCTCTCTATCTCTCTCTATCTATTTATCTATCTATGTATATATATATATATATATATATATATATATGCCTCTCTCTCTCTCTCTCTTTCCCTATCCCTATATATCTATCTATTTATCTATCTTTCTCTCTATCTATATATATATATATATATATATATCTCTCACTCTTTCTCTCTCTATCCCTCCCCTTCTCTTTCCCTTTGTCATGAGACTTTTGAGACACTTCATGCCATTCTTTCATTACATGACTTGGCACGGTTTCTAAGATTAACATCTATCTATATCCTATAGGTTACGCTTTTCGTCGTGTCAATAATCCATTGCTATGTCCAATCTCATCTCTGCTCAGGACACTTTGAAATGTTTTTGCTTCAAATCTTAAAAGACCTGAAGTATTGCTTTATGTAGCCAATTAAGAATGTTATTACTCTCGTTAGAGAGGGAAAAAAAAACATAACTTGCTGTTCAAGTCCCACCGCTGTTATCAACTTTTCGTTTGTCTTTGCATCTGAATATCCCCCTCCCCCTTCTCTCTCTCTCTCCCTCTCTCCCTCTCTACTCTCTCTCTCCTTCTCTCTCTCTCTCTCTCTCTCTCTCGCTCTCCCTCCCCTCTCTGCCTCTCATTCAATATCTCCCTCATTCTCGCTTCACACCGTCTGCTTCACATACCATCAATTTTCCTTCACAATTAAATCATCATGATTTTCTTTGACGTTTTGTATGCTGTACATCCAGATCAATTTGATTACAACATTTTTACACCTGTACTTATCTAGGTGAGGGTCTCGGGAGATTATTGAGTATATGAAATAGATATGAAATATATATATATAATTATATACTCCATTAAGCTCAAGCTCTGGAAGGTTTGACCCCCTGCGCAGTACAATGCATCCAACACTGGATTGGGACAATCTAACTAAGAGTGAACGTTGTGGCGTAGTGACTCGAGAAGAAGACATTAAGCTCATACATCCTGGAGGTGGTCCTTCATGCTACTTGGTTTCTTTAAATTGAGCCGGCCTTCTCGTCAGGCTTTTGGCGGGATAATGAAGAACGGTTAATGTGAGACTCACCGCTAAGATGCAGACGATAAGCACACCTGTCAGATTTAATTGCTTGTCAAAGATGCGCTCTCCATGGGTCTAGGCTGGAGGAGGATGCGGACAAGATGGCCGAGAGAAATAAACGAAGGATGAGGAGAAAAAGACAGAGAGACAGAAAATGAAGACGGGTAGAGATAGAGAGGGAGGCCGAAAGAGAGGTTTTGAAAGAAGACATAAAATACCGACAGAGAGATAAAACTTTGAGTCAAAGAGAAATATATAATAGAGAGAGAGAGAGAGAGAGTATTAAGAGAGAAACAGAGACAGACAGACAGAGAAACAGAGACGGATAGAGATAGGGTGGGAGGCAGTAATAGAGGTAGAGACAGAAGATATTAATTGCGACAGAAATAATTCAAAAGCTTATAGAGACTACATCACATCATTATACATTGTTAGTGATGGGTGAAATATTTTGAGTGTGTGTGTGTGTGTGAGAGAGAGAGAGAGAGAGAGACATACAGATAGGCAGACAAATATACAAAAATTATGAAAGTGGATGAAATAAGGAAAAAAAATAATTAGGAGCAGAGAGTAAGAAGAAGCAATATTTATATTATATTGACTGGGCTTGAGGGGGATATCAGAAATATTGACCAAGCTAAGATCATATTGCCCCGAGTCGCTAGACGAGGGCAATATGGTCTTAGCGCAGTCAATATTTCTGATATCCCAGAAGCCCTGTCAATATAATTATTATTACCTATCCCCCGCTACAAGGCATTTTTTTTTTTTTACAAATGATATACAAATTTGGTATCAAGCATGATATTTACTCACCACTTATGCATGTATTTCCCTTACGGGATGAAAATGTATGAAAATGTAATTGTGACGTAAATTGTTACCGCGCGTACACTTTAACGCCTACACAAAACTGCGCGTATACACTTAAATAAATGCGCACTGACGAGAAAGAGTGCAGTGGAATATGGCAGATTATATACCTCACTTAGAAATCTAGCCATCCGATTGGTCGAAATTGGAGTCGTGATTTTAGCCATGGTGAGTAAAAATCATGCTTGATACCAAATTTGTATATCATTTGTAAAAAAAAAAATGCCTTGTAGAGGGGGATAGGTAATAATAATTATATTGACAGGGCTTCTTTAAAAAGTGCCCTCATACCTGGTAGGCACCCCGCCTACCAGTCAATAGTCTTTTGAAAGTGCCCTCATCCTGCGATCCCCATTGGTTTACGTGTTAATTAACTTAGTTTTTGCGGAGCGCGGCTACCATACATTTTTGTGCGATTAATTTGGTTGCTACAAACACATCGCAGACGACCGCCGATCTCGATTGTAGCTAGGCCTTTATCTACATGTAATGACGAGATGACACCCCTTTGGAAATATGGAGATAAACCTGCTCTTTCATATGACACCTCATTTTTTGAGTATCACCTTCAGGATCACATTACGTATGTGGGTGTTGTTCTTCAACAAAGTCTTGATTGGTCGTTGCATATTAATGAAGTTGTCCAGAAAATATCGCGTACTGTAGCATGTGTACGAAGAATCAAATCATGTCTGACGAGGCGAAACATGATACAGCTGTACTTTTCACTTGTTTTACCCCATGTAGATTATTGTTGTTGTGTATGGGGTACGTGTACAAAAGAATATATGACAAAATTACAAAGAAGTCAAAATAAATATGCAAGATTAGTTTTAAATGCTGATTGTTATACGTCGAGTGTTGAATACTTTGATGCAAAAACTTAAATGGCAAAATGTTGAAGAAAGAGTAAAGTACCATTGCTGTGTAAACGTTTACAAAATTTTAAACAATCTTGCTCCTTTGTATTTAAATACATTTGTATCCAGACGTCCAGCACAGTACCCTACAAGATATGCCCCCAATAGCCCATTATTCATACCCAAACCACGAACTGATTTAAAAAAACGCTCGTTTTCTTACTTTGCATGTTCACAGTTTAATAAATTACCCATTTCTATTCAATTATCATCATCTTTGCAAGTTTTCAAAAATTAAACCCGACACTATCAGTCTCTTCTTAAAAACAAAGTATATATATATAATGGATTTCACTACTTTCAACGAGGGCTGACACATTGTGTTTGTTCTTTTGCTTATTTGATTGTATAATTTTTCTTTTAGTCTCGTTAAACTATCCATTGTGTGCTTATATTGTATTTCTTTTGTGCAATCCGCTTTAATCTGCCGTTTTCTTTTTAGCCACACTTTTCTTTAAACTCTTCAGTCTGACTTGAAATTTTCTTATCTTTTAGTGTGTTTTAAATTTTGTTTGATTTTATCGGACCAGTGCAAGTATATCAATTTAAAGTGAACTTGTTTTGTTTAATTTATAAATATAATTATATTCCCTTGCTTTATTTGGCTCATTTAAATCCAAGCATGAATTTTATGAAGGTTGTCTTTTCAAACTAAAACGTGCTCTGTGTTAACGTACCTAACATATCTAGTAGTAAATAACTGTGTATTATGTATTGTGTATATGTTTTTATTTGTTGTTGTTGTAATTTTTACCATGTACTTAGTCACTCGCCTACAGGGGTCCTTTGAAAAGCAGGCCTTGTGGCCCTGAAGGGACTACACTGTATTTTAAAGGAGACTGAATAAATAAATAAATAAATCACAAGCAATAACGGTTTGAATCTCGATTTCGAAATTATTACATTGACCAATTTTGCATTATCGCGCAATGCACGTAGACTGCATAGGGATATATGTGTGCAATCTCAATGGGAAGGATTTTAGCACACAAAATCGAGTGCGCCTAAGCTACCTGCAAGCTTACCAACACAGACCTCGATAGCGTAAACAAACTTGATTACCATGATTGACCAGTAAGTCGCACATATATTCTATGACCCTTTTTTCGGTATATAAAAGAGATAATGACTGCTTTAATATTCGGGGAATAGTTGTTTTATAGGCTCTCGGGGATGTTGCATCCTGATATCACCCCTCGGCACACCTCGGGGTGATATCAGGATGCAACATCCCCTTCAGCCTATAAAACAACCATTCCTCTCATGGCAGTCATTATCTCTATAATATTGCCCTCTGATTTAGTACAGTGGTCTACGGGGAAAACCCGGAAGAGGGCAATATGGCAAATATTGCCCGCTCCGGTTTCATATTCGGAGCGACGTGCAAAATACGACTTTTTATTTTGCAGCTAAAATGCCTTGTATAGGTAATAATATTTCATATTTAAAGAGAGAGGAGATGAGAAAGAATGAGACAGAGAGACAGAGGGAGAGACAGACAACAAAAAGGAAGGAACATTTCAGAGGAAAAAAAAAGCTGCTAAATAATTCAGTGTTTCCGTGCTGCTAATCGGCAACAACATTACCGCCATCTATTCTAATCTATCACACTTTCTCAATTGCTATGACGTTGGTAACATTTATCAGATGCCATTATCAGACATTGGCTGTCCTTACGATGTGAGAGATTTCACCCAGCTGAGACACACGGCTCGGCTTCCCACGCACGGAAGGAAATCATGCTCCAGGGGAACAAATTGATGTCGGGGAAAACATTTCGCCCCGCCCTTCTGATAATCCTGGATCATCCCCTGCAACCTACCCTTTCTATTAACGCACTGCCTACTGAAAACGGGTGGTCCCTGTACTAAACCTATGTCAGTGAATAAAGTCAGTAGTCAATGGGTTCAAGTAAAAACCCTTCAAGACCACTGGTTGCCCATGTTCGACCACAGCTCATCTACCTTTTAATGAACCCCAGGAAGCGTGACCGTTATTGTGTTAATATCAATGGTAAAGAGGGACGGACTCCAATGTCCTAGGTAATTGAAGCCCTCACTGCAACATCACGAAGTGCACTTTATATCTAGGCAGCGGAAATTAATGAAGAGCAGGTGACCTATAATGTCTAAAACATGTTTATAATGAAGTGTTCCAAGTTATATAGGTTACTACAATCAACTTCGTTTTCTCTTGAATCTATCGATATTAGGGAGTGTTTATTTATTTGTTCTTCAAGGTATAAATGTTTATCGCTAAAAAAAAAAGTATTAAAAGGTATGTAAGACATTGATGGTTGTTGGTAAAGTCTTCGGGGTTACATCATGTCATTTTTCAAAGTGAAGGTGTACCACATAGTTTTCTAATCTTCATAATGGCAGCTGCACTGTACGTGTCAACACGGCGGTGGTCCGACGTTTGCCCTTACGACAATGGCTCCATTCTATATTTCCTAAAAAGGTGTAGGGTTATGGCTTGGGTTAAGAATGGGTGTTAGATTAAGTTTAGAGTTGCTGTCAGTATAAGGATTAGATAAAGTGTTTGGTCTAAGGGGTGAATTTAAGAATATCGTTAGTATAGGATGACCTCGGGGCAATATTATCCGGGACCTATTGTGTCGTACAACCTATGATGTTGCAGCTGATGGGTGAAGCGTCCCATCAATAATGGTCCCCAAATGGTATACTAGAAAGGTTATCATGTCTGGCACTAACTTCCTTTGGCTAGAGATTAATCTGCATTTCCTACCCTACACCTAGGTGTTATATGGGCACCTGATACGATGCTAAAGTCAAATTAGTTTGCTAGGCATTTGTGAGCATCTGTAAAATGGCTG
Organism: Mesocentrotus franciscanus; assembly: GCA_037976565.1. NCBI lineage: Eukaryota > Metazoa > Echinodermata > Echinoidea > Camarodonta > Strongylocentrotidae > Mesocentrotus > Mesocentrotus franciscanus. The sequence continues at coordinate 11,114,350 of CP137672.1, read as the reverse complement.
GAATGTTCCCAGTGAGTGGAGAATGTGCATACATTACATGTGGGAAAGCCTGAATCCAATGACGAGAAGTTAATGATTTACCTGTTAAGATCTTAGAGACAACGTCGATGTACATGTATTAAACGCTATATATTGTTATTATCATTATCCTCATCATCGTTAATATTATCATTATTATTAATATCAATATTATTATTATTATTATTATTATTATTATTATTATTATTATTATTATTATTATTGTTATTATAGTTATCATTATCATTAATATTATTATTATCAGAGAAGGGAAATACATTATGATTTTAGTAGCACTTCTAATAATGATTACTGCTCAACTAAACACATCAGTATGGACAGACAGTTGTACTTTCTGTCCTGTCACACAGACCCCTGACCTCAAATCAACAAGTGAACACTTAAAACAGTAAAAAATAAAATAAATAAATAAATAAATACCAAAAGATGACTGGCTTTAATATGCTTAAGTGGTGTTTCACAACTAAAATGTACTACCTGCCCGCGCACATTATTTACCATACCATGAATATTCATGATAATAATTGTATCAACATCTCGGTTAGATGTGAACTTAGGATCATTTAGCCACACAGTATTGCACATCTGATGATACCTGTATGGAGTTGACTTTGTATACAGCCTAAACTTTTATTTAGATTGTTTACGTCATTTTTGTTTACCAAATAATTATGACAGTAGTACATGTATATAAGTCGTCAATATTAAGCAGTATTTACGTAAGGGCAAGAGCAGTCCATCTTAATTTTTTCATCAGAAGTAAGCGTAAATTGAGATATTGATCTGTAATATCAAAAGGCTTTATATCTTAATGGAAAATAGATACCTCGTGAGCTTATCTCTTGCATCACACCCACTCACAAAATCAGTTGCTTGTGCAACCGCTATGGCAATGTAATGGTAAACAATGCACTAGGTCTATCAACGCACGTACCAGTCTAGTTCATCCTTGCATTAGCTTCACCAGTCTTTGTTATAAACACGCAACCTCTCTCCAAATAGATCCAAATTGGAGCCCTCAGCCACGGAGCACGAGCATCCCTCTTTTCCCATTTGTGAGGAAAGACACTCTGTCTACAAGGGGAAGGATCATGATGGGAACTCGCTGTGACGGGTTTATTTGCAGAAGGCGCTAATCCTGCAGTTTCGGGGAAGAGTTGCGTTAACATTCTTCAATCATGTTCTAACGTTTCTCCGTACGTTTGAAATATAAAAAAATCAGAAAATGTCATTTTAATGACGATATAAAAAAATGTTTTCAGGAATTGTTAAATTTCACTTTTAAAGGAACAGCTTAATACATTTAAATAATTTTGAGGAGACAATTATTTTATAAATTATTGTAGTTTTCAAGGGGTATTTACTCATATTTTATTAGGGTTAGTTGTCCTTGAGGTAGTGATCCGGGATAATGTCCTCAAGGGGAAGATTTTCAGGGGCAGTACGCCGATGTTTAATTGATCTTAAAGCCTGTCTGCACTAGTTTAGCCAGGAGGGATTAGACCTCCTGCATGGTCACTGACAGGTGGTTATCTCATCAAAAAGCTCTCAATTAACATAAGAAAAAGGGGACCATGGGGGACCAAAGGGCATCGCTTAGGCATTGTTTTCGATATAGAGGGAGCAAGTAGCTACAAGTAGTACAGTGGGGCTTTAAGTTTAGTTGTCCTTGAGGTAGTGATCCGGGATAATGTCCTCAAGGGTAACATTTTCAGGGTAGTACGCCGATGTTTAATTGATCTTAAGGGGAGAATGAGGCGAAATTGTGCTTTTGTTAATAAGTATACTTTTGTTTTCATCAATAAAAAATACAACTTTACGCTAGTAAGTACTTAATTAACAATCTCATCATACCCACAAACTGCTTCCGCAAAGCGAACAAAACATAATGTTCATGAATCGTGTTGAAAGTTTGAATGCATGCACGTCAATCGTTGCTCAAACTTTGGAGACATCGATACAGCAACTTGGGAACTTTAAATCTACCTGCATGTAGATACACCAATAACCTTTCTTGAACAGTTGAAGTGAACGCACTATGATTTAAAAGGCTATCGTCCCAATAGGATATGGGAAGATAGCCTAGGTCGTGATGTCGACAATCGAGTTTGGGACCGGCTGCTAGCTGATCACGCAAACAGGCAAAATAAGAAGAACCGATCGAGTGACTTTCGGGGAAAGCTGCTCTAAGAAAGAAACAAAATGCCAAAGAGGTATAACTCCGATACAACTATATGTGAAGTTAAAAGGGGGTATTGATGACAGTTCGGGAAGCCGTGATCTAGTGGATAAGTCACCGGACTATGAAGCTGATAGTACTTGGTTCGAATCCTTTACACGACACCAATGTCCCTTGGCAAGAAACTATTCTACATTGGCAACTCTCTATCAAGGTTTTTAGTGAATGGGTACCTGATGGGAAAAATGCTTGAGCACCTTCTCATGGCCTGGGTGATGATGTTATCCAGGGCCTCAGGAATAACAGTATTAACCTGTTGACTACCGGATTGTCTCATTCCCATAGGCTTTGTACACGAAACGCCCGGCTCCAGTAGGCAATGGATTAATGTTGATGAGGTTACCAAGGGTAGGCAATTATAGGTTTTTTTTAATAATGATTCTGCATAAATCTTTTGAAGAAAAAACAAACTCACTCTAGTCTGGGCTCTAGAGTATACTATGAGTGGTACGCTTAACCCAATCCCTGTATGTTTCGAGCTGTACTTCATACAGTTAGTGAACAAAAATTGTGAAATCAAGTCTGATGCCCTTGTCTCACCGACAGTAGACCCACAACAGACCGAACCACGCAATGAAGAAATTCACATTACCCCTATGGCCAAGAATCGGACAGTTTGGAGTCGGTCTGGAGTCGGTTGGGCGGTGTAACTGAGGTATAACTGTCTTCTGCGTTGCAAAAACGGCGTCGTCCTATCTCTCGCCCTTACTAAATCTTTGAATGTTAAATCAATTCATAATCAGCTTCCCCCGTAACTCACTCGGCCAAGGGTTTGGGACAACGCTTTGCTTTACTCGAGGCATTATTCACGGCATCAAAGAATCCTCTCTAGGGCCAAAATTTGATGAGTTGTGATAGCGGTATAAGTGTCGTGCTGGTAATTTATACAGAACAAACACTGATTCGAGAAAATGAAACGTATCGCCCAAAGGTTGCTGACATTTCCATATTTCAGTCACACATAGGCCTAGGTTGGAATAATGTGTGGGGATGATGTTTGATTGCAAATTCGTGCGTTTTTTTAAAGAAATTATCTCGAACAACTGTCATGACTGCGCTAATATTAAAACTGCAAGTATTACCGTAGCACAATGTTCATCATATTATGTATATCGACTAATTAATTCTGCTTCCTTAAAGGCATCGTTTAACAATGTTAAATCTGAGATGCATGGCCATACGTATTATCAGTGTCTGCGATGTGGTGTAATATTGAAGCCCTAAACAAATTGCGCTTCAAAATGATCATGAAGTGCCTCAAAAAAGTATAAATCTTTGAGTGACCGGTTTTATCATACTCATTTTCCCCCAATAGACTGTAGTAGTGTTATAAAAAACCCGTCAGGAAAACGAAAAAATGAAATTTCGATTTCCGAATCATAAATATCTTGATAATCAGACAGGCGATCGGCTTGTAAAAGTCATGGGATTCCTGACTGACCTAAATGTTTATAATTATGATTGCAGCATGAGCTAAATCCAGGATTTTGGGGTGCTTTCGGGACTCGGGGTGCTTTCGGCGCTAACTTTCAGTCTCAAATTTTGTTCGACTGTCTCTTTTAGCCTCATTTTCCCGGCAGATCATTAGTGTTACTTTTTTGGTCAATGTCTACAAAATATTAACCCTTCAACATGAAATTCAATTCAAATAATTTTATTTCCAAATCTCAATCAAAACATGAAAATATGCTTACATGACATTAATATCAAATTACATTTACAATATCACATAGAAAATGAAACTTATTTGTAATTATACAATACTAAATGTCGCTAAGAAATAAACGCATTTTTAGGTTACAAGATATATAAGCATTATATTTTTGTAAATTAAGTCGTATTTTAAAGGAAATTGAGAAATCCACTACAAAGCAGTGCTTGTATTTGTGTGGTTTACTCGAGAAAGAATAAAGAAAGGAAGAAAGAAAGAAAGAAAGATAAAGAAAAACAAAATGAAATTGTTAATGCATGCACGTCTGCCAGAGGTCGTCCACAAGTCACCGCGGCAGAATGAGTCTCGAGGTTATAGGAAGAACAATTATGGTAATCCATCACACTTACAACTCCTTTCGTTCGTATAATCTCTTTTTCTTGAGACTTCGACGAATTTTACACCCAAATCATCTTCTCTAACGGCATTTTCTGAATTATTCGTTTAATGTTCTCTCTCTATATCTTACATTTTTTTTAAATGTCTCATTTCAAGCCCCCTTCACTGTGCTTGTGTTTCTTTGTCGTTAACTACATGTGTCTTCGTTTCGTGTTTTTTTGTTTTGTTCTTTTGTTGTTGTTGTTTTAATACTGCTTTATTATCATCTGCCTTGCCATTATTCCCCTTTAACCCTCTTCACCGCTCCTGTCGATTTATTTGATTTTCCCCATTTGCCTAACTCCGTATTATCCTCCCTTTTTCATTATCCTTCACTCTCTTTCGTTTCCGATCTCTCTCACAGATGCTCTATCTACCTTTCTCTACCCCCTCTCTCTCTCTCTCTCTTTCTCTCTCTCTCTCTCTCTTTACATCTTCATCTCTGTTCTGATATCTCCGTTTCATATTCCGGTAGCTATCCACGAGCCCTTTCGTTTTTCTTTTCTTTCGAGATCCATCTCAATTCACCCCTTATTTCTTTGACTTCGCTTCAAATAGTTTTGACGTTGATCGTTCCATCTCAATCCACAAACGAGGCACATGAATGAACCCTTTCCTTAACCATCTCTTTCTTTTGAGAGCATTCTTACTTTATGAAAGCATGATTTCTGTACTGTTTGCTCCTTCGAGAAATGAAAACAAAAAAAGATGACAGTTCTTGTGGGTCATGTAGCCCCTATGACAAGCAAACATTGATTTTGTAATCCATCTCTTTGGCCCGAGGGGCTGACACGCGACCTAGAATCTCGCCCTGATGATTTTTAATTCAGCCTATCAACGGCGTAGCGATGGAGGGCGCTTTTGGTGGGCATGTCCCTCCCATCGAATTGCGGAAAAAAAAGAGATGGGGACAGAAAAACGATAGGGATAGGCGGAAAAGTTAGAAAAAGGACATGAAAGAAGATGCAATGACTCCGCCCGCACCCTCCATCCGACCTCATCCCCCTAATTGGTGGCCTTTTTTCATTTTTCATCCAATTAAGACTGGTACCCCCAACAGCCAAGATACTAGTACCCCATCCACGGCTGGACTCACGCTATGCCTCTGCAACCCCCATAGGACCCGGTCAACCACCCCTCTCGAGGTTTGGCGGGTATTTCATACGTGCAATAAGTAATGTTGAGGTACAACGAAATTAAAAATGCATAACCGCCCGAAGGACTTCGGATCAAGTTCAATTTATTCATACGCTACGAATGGGAGGACTTCTCACCTAACATCAACAACCTCAGTTGTTACTTTTGACAATATTTTTACCAATTAAGATCATAAGGGCATTGAATCTAAGTGACACCAAAGTCTAGTTACAAATAGGGGAGGGTAGAAACAAATACTGAAGGAACACAAACTGGCGTTATAACACGAGAATTTTTGTCGAGGTTTTTCTAACGCCGAGGTTAAGGTGAGGTGATATTCCATTGGTCCAACCTGCGCACCAGTAGTTATGTTCAAGGTTTTCTTTAGGTTATGATTCTATCGAGTGTTCTATGACCATAAGCACGATCCCTTAACCCTTAAAGGCGCCTGACAATGAAATAACCATGTAAACGTATAGGACGAATAATTTGCGAGACCAAACGGGGTGAAATCATGCTAAACTTTGGTGAATTCATTTTTGAAACTATAGTAATAATTTGTCTAGGCTAAAAAACAAATTGTGGTTTAGATAAAGAGGATCATTCTCCAACATGACGTCTTGGAGGCATTGTACGATCCTCATAATAAGGAGGGGCGAACACATTGGTTGGAAACGTACATTCATGTACATTTATATTTTTGGAGCAACTGCTCCATTGCACAGTCTGATACTCGTGGATGAATAAATCAACGAGGAAATTATATCTAAATGTATAGATAAACGGGGATTACTGTGGTAGGCAAAACGAGATTTATGCACAACATTTGTTGAAAGAAAGAGATGAAACTATAGGTGCCAGCACCTTGTTTTGTATGTGGGATAGCAAAAAAATGGCCTGAATGATGTAAATAGCTATTGAATTTGAAAGGAATGGGGAAAAGAGAGAAAGAGAGACAGACAGAGAGGGAGGAGACAATTCCCATTTAACAAATCTGAAGGAATAGTGTCCCACATTTTCAACGTACAAGTATCTAAATTAAATTTCTAAGTACATGTACTTCATAATTACAGATCAATGATTCTTTAAATTAAGTGTACCCTTCTCTCGCTTTATTACTCATAAAACTGTACCCTTCTACCAATACTTACGTAATTAGAATCACGCAAATATACTTAAACATCACAGTGACTGCAGAGGGTCAGTATTTAATTATCCGACCGTTCGTCTACCCCTGGTCGGCAAAACATGCGATTCGGTTTGATTTATTGGCTACTTCACATTTGGCGCAGTATACATGAGATTAACGACTAGTGATAACGTACCCTTCCAGTCATTAATCAGGGGTTATGAGAGGGAGGGGTAGGGAAGAGAGGGAGAAATTGCCCATTCATCCCTGATACCATGATGGATAGATATGACCCATGGTTATCAATGATAATCTTCAGGACGAGGATTGGAAGAGCATTTTGGAGGACGAAATCTGGGCAGAAAATGAAACGACTTCTTGAGCATCGATAACATTTGAATCTTCCTGTTTCACCATGTTTACGAGGTTAACAATGTCTACGGTTTGAAGAATTGAATTTTCATTGGTAAAGCGTCTGAGCAAATAGAACAAACGTAAGCATATAATAACGCATCGTGGGTCCGGAAAAATGGCAGGAATGAAAAAAGATAAAGTTATATAAAATTTGATCAAAAGTTGAATATGTATTGCACAAAGAAAAAACATATTACGGATGATTTGTCAAATCGGCAACACTAATAATATTTATCTAGGACAATCTTAAAGAACACAGTGACTTTGATGAAAAGTTACATCACGTCTTTATTCTTTGGCGTCAGGTGGTACTACCGTTGATCACGATCTTCAGAAGATATGAAAGGGACGTAGGAGTAGTTATATGTGCTGGGGTGTTTCATAAAGCTGTTCGTAAAGTTACGCATGACTTTAAGAATGACTTAAATATGAAAAGCCAAATGGGATGCTCAATCATTTTTAACTGCATCAACTAAAGTTGAACTGTGCAGATGTAGATTAACATTCTTATTATAACAAACATTTTTAATGCAAAGTATATTTTTTGCCATAATTTAATTGAGGTTAGTAGAAATATAGTCACACTTTGTTAAAACATCAGGGAAAACTTTGGGCATCCTATCTGGCACTTCGTATTCAAGTCGTTCGTAAAGTCATGCGTAACTTTACGCTCATAATCTTGTGTAGATGTGGAAGAGGCGGAGACGTAGTTCGATGTGCTGGCTGTTTGACTGAGAAGATGGCTACGGTGAAACACTTGGTAATGAAGTCCTTCAAATTCCTTCAAATTTATGGGTTGCTAAACAGTGGTGTAGCGGATCCATTCATTGATGGCTGGAGCGGACTTACTACGTGGATAATTAAGGGTGAGAGAGAAACTCCGTCGAATGAGGGGAAGTAGCGAAAAGGGGTTGTTGTATCTTCCTTTCGCGTTGCCTTTCACTTCTTTCATTCACCAATCTTTGTATTCCTTCCCATTTTTCTCCCTTTTTTTCTTGTTGGTGTTTCTTACACTTTTCTGTCCTTATTTTTCTTCACCACTTTTTATAGAGGAGGGGAAGGGAGGACATGTGCCCCCGTTCCCTCGTTGCTGCGCCTCTGCACACAATAATCAAGTCAGCTCCTTCAAATTTATGGTTTTCACCGACCACTGAAGCCATGACTGTTAAAAAAAAGACACGCATTGACATCACGAAGCTCAGTCTGAGGGTTTTTCTTCGGATTAGGTTGGATTTTATTACTCAAATTTCGTTTAATAAATATATGATGATGATGATGTCCATTAGCTTACCTAGATTCCCCGTATATCTTCATCTCTGGGATAAACCGAATGCATTAGTTATTTATTCCTTAATTTTTTAAAGCCAATTTGTCAAATTATGTGTCCCTGGGGAATGAAATGATCGACGTTGATTGTAAGTAACGAAATGACATGGCGAATCCCTAGAAAGGCTTCTCTGAAACGGTATTGCTTGTATTGGGGATGAATATTTTTATTTCTGATAATTATATGGTCCGGAGGTGTGTATAATTGTGAAGAATATCAACCGACATAGGGAAAAAGCAATCCATTTGGCCCATTTATGCATTCTGTGTTTCACTTGGCTTATTCCGAAAGGTCGGGTAGCGTCGCGTCGCGTTAACTTGAACGCGACCATTCGTCCAATGCCCCCCGGTTTTGCCGAAAGGGTGCGTTGAGAACGGAGTACCGTCTTAACGCACCCTTTGGGATAAGCGGGGGCTTTCTCGAAAGGGTGCGTTGACTAGTATTCCACATCAGTCGTTTAGAATGGAAATTAAGGAATAGAAATTAAGTCGTTTTAAATTGAAATAATCAAAATTGAAACAACTAAAAAATTAAATAAAACTATTTTTTACGTAGTCTTGCAGATCAGGCGTTTATATGAGTTAAATAAATAAATATAAAGATACACAATCAAATAATTTACTAAAATATTTTTAAAATGTCAAATAAAGGTGTTTACCTAGTTTTGCATGTCGATCATTTATTCATTAAAAAACAAAAACAAAATCCATTTCTTTCTATGTACTTCGTTATTTATTTATTTGTAATTTCATTTGTAATAACAAGAAACACAATCGAATAAATTACTTCAAGCCTGTCTGCACTAGTTTAGCCAGGAGGGATTAGATCTCCCTGCGTGGTCACTGACAGGTGGTTTTCTCATCAAATCAGCTCTCATTTAACATAAGAAAAGGGGGACCATGGGGGACCAACGGGTACCGATTAGACATTGTTTGCTATATAGAGGGCGCAAGTAGGTACAAATAGTGCAGTGTGGCTTTAAATATTTAAAAATGTCAAATAATATTCTTTTCTTTCCATGTATAGAATTGTTTTTTAATTTAAGCTAGTCTTGCATAACAGTCGTTACAAATGAAATTACAAATAAATAAATAAATAATGGAGTACATAGAAAGAATTGGATTTATTTTTTTTGTATTTTAATAAATAAACGACTGACATGCAAGACTAGGTAAAACATTTATTTGACATTTGTATTTGTTTCAATTTTGATTATTTCAATTTAAACGACTTAAACTTCTATACCTTAAATTTCATTCTAAACGACTGATGTGGAAGACTAGTCAACGCACCCTTTCGAGAAAAGCCCCCCCGCTTATCCCGAAAGGGTGCGTTAAGGCGGTACTTCGTTCTCAACGCACCCTTTCGGCAAAACCGGGGGGGGGGGGCTTTGGACGAATGGTCGCGTTCAAGTTAACGCGACGCGATGCTACCCGACCTTTCGGAATAAGCCGTTTTACTTTGATCACCTAAGAATTGGAATAATTCATAAATTGGGATTATGCAGTCCATCGTATATGACAACATATCGTTTCTCTGTTGAGAGTAGTTTCCTGTTTTTCTTTTCAAATATTCATTATTTTATTCAGTGTCAAACTCAGTTCAGCTGAAAGATTGTACATCTCCTCTTGTAAGACACTTTCTTCAACCTTGTTCCACATTATAACCCAGTAGGATTGAATATAAAGTGAGTTAATGTTGGAAATGCTATTTGTATATCGCTTTGAGTATTTTTTGTGATGTTCACATTTTATGATGTAGCTTGTATAACCCGAAATGGTTTTCATTGATGTAATAGTTTGTGATTTTCTCACTTTCCCTTCTTTACTATCCTTCTCTCTTAGTATCCTCTCCAATTTGTTTCTCCCTATCTATCTCTTTTTCCAACTATAATCTTAGTTGGACCCCTTTTTTCTAACTGCACATCATCCTCATCTCGCTCCCTTCCTCATTCTTTCCTTCGCTCTCTCTTTCTCTCGTCACACTTTCTTGTATATCTGTAAGCAAGATATTTAAGAGGCCCTATAGTATTACAAGATTCGCTTTTCTTATGGGCACCCCACACTCTCTCTTCAGCTTGAAACAAACAAAAATATTTTTTATCTTTCATCATTTGATGATACAGGCTGTATTGTGTAATAATTATAAAGATGTTATAATCTTTGACATTCATTCTTGTGTTTTCAATTGTATTATGTTTTACACTTATTGTGTTAAAATTGTTTGAGATGTGTGGAAATGAATAAATAAACAAACTTAAAACATGTTATTTTGTTATTATTTCTTCATTATGTCCCTACAAGTAGTCAGTTATATAGAACTTCATGACAACGAAAACGTCTCCTCAGAATCTCCAAAACATTGAGTGAGAAATTTACCTTTTACAAGATTTCCCCCCAAGACAAATCGGTCGATTAAATATAGATTCAATGTATACCTGGAAGGATAGTAATTTCATGTCAAACTTTGATTTAGGCTTTCATCTCATTGGCTTTATGAGAGCAAGTTAAACAAATATCACCTAAGGGTATATCTCATTCGTGTCCTCACTTTTGACCATGTAATCCATCATCAAGATCACCTCTAGGGCAAACTGTCAGTTGGTCCCTCCAACATGGTCGTCACGTTGTCTTTGCCAGCCCCGAGCCTCAATACGGTGTCACCGAATTTGTTCATGTAAGTCCCCGTTCCCACGTATACATCGTGTGGTAAACCGTCTTCATCTTGAGGTTGTGAAAAAATGTTGGCGAAAAACGATACATTTTGTTCCTTTCATAATCATATATGATGGATATAAGATAATTTCACAATATACATTCGGAAATATAGTTCGTTTTTAGACCAGGTAATCAGTCAATTTGAATACCGCCCGGGGAACTGCCAGTCGTACCCTTCATCATGGTCGCCATGTGGTCTTTGAGAGCCCCTCGAGCTTCAAAACCGAGCCAGGGAAATTCTCAGTACAAAACCCCATAGTAATCAGATCTAGTTTAGGGGGGAGGGGGTCATTCGATGAATTATTTTTTTTGAAGGGGAAGGGGCCCTCCTCCTGGACATGTGTGCCCATCACCACGAGAATGCCCACTGCCACTCATCACTTTTTAAACTTTTAACATTTACTATTGGTTTGTAACGTGCACTTTGCAATTTTGTTTGTATGTATTTATTTTTAATAATTTATCTTGTATATCTTTAAATGTAACAAATGTGCAATTCAGCCTTTGGTTGCTAATCATTTGACGAATAAACTCTTTTTGAATTGAATTGAATTGAGTTTATTTCTTGAAAGGTCATTGAGATCATTTTGTGAGGAAATGTTTGCTATAAAAAAGAGATACATTGGATTTCTTTCATATATGATAGATATAAGTGACTTCAAAATTTAAACACGTAACACGTAATCAATCAGTCTGACCACTGTTGGGAAAACTGTCAGTCGTTGATGTAAACATGGTCGTCATGTCTTTATCAGCCCTGAAGCTTCAGTTCTGTGTCATGCAGCCTTTCCGTATAACCTTGTTCACAAAAACGCTTTGTCTGATGATGAAATGGAACACAAAAAGCGTCATGTAACACTCGTGATTCTTAATAAAATCAGCCTGAATAACTAACCTCAACCATGTCAACCCTTAAATTAATCTGAATAAAATTTTGTTTTCTTTTCTCGATTAATGAAAGAGAATGGTTTTATGTATTGCCTGCTATAGCGGAAAGACGTACTGAATCGAAATTATGCAATAAAAACATACGATACATCCTTCAATAACCTAGTTTTAGAGAGAGGGGAAGAGGGAGGGAGAGAGAGAGAGAGAGAGATAGTGCGTGTGTGTGTGTGAGAGACACACATAGAGACAGGGAGGGGAGGGGGTGGCAGAAGGTACAATTAGAGACAAACAATTGTCGAGAAATGTACGTGTTTCCATTATGGCCTTGACCACTGTTCCCGAGAAACATCTCAAATCGAACGTTATCACCGCATGAATACAAATTAAGATAACCTCCTTACGATACAATTTCTGGGGTCACAGTCACGTAACCTACTTTTCATTCAGAGGCGGGACTTAAAAGGTTGTTTGCATGTATCTCTTTGCAAAATGAAAACTATACAAAGACATGATTACAACTGAATATGTAAAAGAATACTTTTTAAATAAAGAATTCCCTCTGAAAATTGGAAATTGGAAGGCGGTAGTCTAATATCATTTTTGGTTGTTGGCTCAAAGTTTAACACTTGTGATCCGTAACAAAATCAATAAATCCGTAACAAAGACAATTTTACCAAATACTTGAGATTTGAGACTTATTTCGCCAATGAGAGCGATTTATTGTAAAATAGAAGCGTACGTGTAAGTGTAACGCTTGGCGCCGCAAATTGGCACCAACAATTTTCAGTTTCCATTCAAATACTACGGAACCTATGGCTGTAGGATTTAATACACGTTATTGTTATGGTATAATGCTTACAAACTTCCTTTATTAAAAGGCATTGTTTAACAATGTTTCCAGTTTTACATATCTGAGATTCACGGTCCTACGTGTTATCAGTGTCTGTGATATGGTGTAATATTGAAGCCCCCCCAAAAAAATGCGCTTCAAAATGACCATGAAGTGCTTCAAAAAATTAAAAATCTTTGAATGACCGGTTTTATCATACTCATTTTCCCCAATAGACTGTAGTGTTATAACAACTGTTCAAAACCGTTGGGAAAACGGTTTCTGAAATTTCTAATTCCAATCATAAATATCTTGATAACCAAGCATGCGATTGTGTTGTAAAAGTCATGGGATTCATTTCTGACCTAAAGGATTATAATTATGATTGCAGCATGAGCTAAATCCAGGATTTTGTTTAGAATCAGAGGGAAAGTTACCTAATACCTTTAAGGATGAGTTTTAATAACAGTATTCTAGGGGAGAGCGTTCATTTCACGCAGAACCTAGTTCAGATTGTGTTTCGACATGACGCCAACTTTAGGTGACAGGTACGATGGCGTGCTGCCGACACAAATTTTGTCCATCGACAACTTCGTCCAAATTAATGCGGCACTGGTGTAGGTGGAATGGCGTAGCGTGAATCTAGCAATTTAGCGGGCACTGGTATTACGGGGTGGGGGGTGGGTTTCAAAGGATTATTAGGTAGATGGAATGCGAGAAAACAAGAGCGTCGAATAGAGGGGTGTGGAAGGGAAACATGTCATCTTCTTGTCATGTTATCTTCTCCTTCCCCTTTTTTTTCTCTTCAAGCCCCATATTTTTGTTAAGACCAATTCATTTGGAGAAAATATGCCCCCGCCTCTCTGTATCTAAACCACTGCCTAGAAATACCGCCGCCCCTCATGATTCCATTAGGCAGGCCAAAACAATGACAATAAAAATAACAGGCACCCTGGAACGAAATTTTGATTGGGGGTTGCTGTATGATCTCACAAGGTTTAAACATCTGACGAGCCAAAAAAGAATACCTGACAAATAAACATACAAACTAACAAGCAAACAAACAAGCAATTGTTCTTTTTCTTTATTTTTCACAGGGGAATAAGTTTTGTGATTGCTCGAGGTGTCTCTTACAATTTTGTATTCAAGAAAAAAAGATACTCTTAAGCCTTTTCATTTTTTATGGAAGGGGGTGGTGATTGGTAGTAGCCACACCCTCAGCAGCCATCCACGTAATTCTGACGTAAAATCAGGGAAATTTTGCTTTGCCAAGAAGTAGACTCTCTTTGATTTAGGTAGGACCGAATTTCCCTCGACAAAATCCCGCAAATCTGGGTTTACGTCGTTTGTACCCCATGCGCGTGATCAAATACGGTACGGCATGTTTGGCCTAATTCTTTCCTTCCTTCTCTCCTTCCTTCCTTCCTATTCATCTAATCATTATTCCCTGGTAAACTAGAGCACTAGCGAGATATCTTTAAGCCGAAAAGTCAGCTGGAGATGAGGAGTGAGGAGATGAGAGAGATGCGACAATGCTCGCGGTTGTCCCCGAGGGACGAGATGAGTGACAAACCAAAGTCTCGACCCAAAATGAGGGATAGTGGACGTGTGCGCTCAGGGCGAGAATTGTCTAGCGTTTAGATGAACCGAACTGGTTGCTTCAGCACTGCAAAAGCTACTCAATGCTCGTTGCACACAAGGCGTCATTCTGCTGACGTAGGACTGCGTCAGGGATCGCATTGGTCTTTAACGCGCCAATTGACAGTCACATCTTTCGAAGCGGGAGTTCAAAACGAACGATGCAAAATTATCAATTTGTATTTATGGCGTATGGACTAATTGCCTTCACGAGCTTAATTAGCGTAGTTACGTAATAACGCAATCTAACTGACCTCCTATTCAATGGGCATAAGACCCAATTCTATTGTTTTATTCTTGTCTCGCCACATGAATTCATTAAGATGTATTTAGTGGAAAAGGGAAGAAGATGAACTGGGGTGAAAGTCGGCGCTTGAAAAAGAAAAACACCGCCGATAAATAAAGCAGGCGCATCCATCTTGTTGCGCCAATGGCAATTATGGAATTAAACGTTAAGCCTTCTTAATCGTAAAGAGCGCGAGTGATGCGTCCTCTTTGTGTTTCGATAGAGATTAATTGGATACTTCATAGTCATGATAGCTCGGGTATGTTGAATTTAAATTCCAACATAAAGTCATGAGACAGGAAAATGGATTGTGTTTTGTAGAGAATGGGAAGATGACTTATACAAACCAAAGATGGAACAGAGTCACAAGATCGACAGGAGAGAGAGAGAGAGAGAGGAGAGAGAGAAAAAAACAACTTAGAGGTATAGCAGAGAGGGAGAGAGAGACAGACAGACAGGCAGAGGGAGAAAGGGAGAGAAAGAGAGAGACAAATATAGAGAGAGATAAATCGACAGACAGACAGACAGATGACAGATGGAGTGTAGAGGGGGAAAGAGAGACAGATAGTGACAGAGAGAGAGAGAGAGAGAGGGGGGGGGGTAGAGGGAGAGAGAACGGATGGTAAAACTTTAGGAGATGGACGAAAGAAGTAATGTGCAATAGACCATTTATGTAATGTAACCAAATTTATTGCATACGTCTTTGTGAACTGCCTCAATACAAATCATTTCATTTACCTGTTAAGAATATTTGAATTTCAATAATCAGAATGCCAGCTGCATATGTTATGTGTTGTAAGGTAGGGCAAGCATGTCCTAACTAGCAGCAAATACTGTATGCCATTCACATTCTGACTATTGAAATACAATTATTCTTAACAAGTGAATGAAACAATTTGTATCTATAGGCAATTCACAGAGACGTATGCAATAAATTTGGTTACATTACGCATCGAATTTATTTACATTTTCTGATTTCTGATGATGTAAACACAATTTATGGAATGTTGTAACTTTTTAAGAGAGTAAATATATATATGTATATATACATTTATATTTCACGTTGTCCAAAGCTCCAGGGAGGCGTAATGCCTTAGTCACACATTTGCGTATTTGGCTTGCGTATTGCTGCGTTTCTATGGCAAGCCGTTTTAACATTTATTCCTATTTCTTGATATCAAGAATTAAATTCTTGATATCAAGAATCACCATTGCTTTACAATAGCAAATCATTTCTTTGATATCAAGAAATAGGAATAAATGTTAAAATGGCTTGCCATAGAAACGCAGCCAATACGCAAGCCAAATACGCAAAGGTGTGACTAAGGCATAAAGGATACACTTCTGAATCTGCACACGTGTCAAGTTACTCCTTCGATATTTTCATCTTCCGCTGCTACTTTTTCAGTTTTATTACATTTTCTGTCAAAATCAGATACTATCAGGACCAACCTATAGCTTTCCAACTTTATTGAACATATTGCTGTATTATTTGATTCCATGACAGGAACCCAGTTCTATATCAATTCAAAGGTATTGTTGAATATTTGCGAAATGTAAACAGTTCAACATCGGTCAAAAATGTTATGGAAGCACAAGTATATTGGATGGTGATAATCTCAATAAATTTCTTTAAAGGCATCGTTTAACAATGTTAAATCTGAGATGCACGGCCCTACGTGTTATTAGTGTCTGTGATATGATGTAATATTGAAACCCTACAAAATTTGCGCTTCATAATGATCATGAAGTGCCTCAAAAAAGTAAAAATCTTTGAGTGACCGGTTTTACAATACTCATTTCCCCCGATAGACTGTAGTGTTATAAAAAAAACCGTTAGGAAGACGAAAAATGACATTTCGATTTCCAATCATAAATATCTTAATTATCAGACAGGCGATCGGCTTGTAAAAGTCATGGGATTCCTGACTGACCTAAAGGTTTAAAATTATGATTGCAGCATGAGCTAAATCCAGGATTTTGTTTCAGAATCTGAGGCAATGCTACCGAGTCACTTTAAGTGATGGAGACGACACATTCGAAGAAATGCCGGTTGAGGGGTTGAGGAGAAATGGCGGGGAAAGGAAAGAAATAGGCTGAAGCAACCGGAGCATTGATTTTCTAAGCTCGATCGTCATTCCGTGATGAAATAAGCAGGTAAATCTAATTGGATAGTCGATCTCTTATTAAAAGTGTCTGGTACCGAGACAGATTAGGTCTTGACTTCAGAGGGGGATGGGGCACCCCGGGTGGCACTACGAAGAGTGATAGAGATATATAGATAGGGAGAGAGAAAGAGAGAGAGAGAGAGAAGGAGAGAGCGAGAGAGAGATAAAGATTGAGAGAGAGAGAGAGAGATAAAGATAGAGAGAAAAGGATAGGTAGATAGATAAATAGATAAAGAGAGAGAGAGAGAGAGAGAAAAGGGGGATAGAAGGAGAGAGAGCATTTTAGCAACATACTAAGACCCGAGTCCCTAATCCCCCTCCCACAGGAGTATCACCTCAATGGCTTGACCCGTGATACGCCACTGAGCTTTACCATTGCCAAGGGCATGCTCTGTCTCAGACAGATATATGCAATCATGCTGCTTATATCTCCATCAGTTTTTTTCTGAAAGAAATTAGAAGCACTCTAAAGTAACTCACTCTAAACGAAATAAATGCACTAAACAAAATGGCGTTTTTATAATTTTTTATCTTAGATCATTTCACATTTATTTCGTAATTTGTATATTCAGTTGCAAAATGTTTCAATGGAACCACCTCTGTAAGATATTTCATGTAATATAAGAACATGGTAATTTACATAAAACGGAATACTTGAGAAATTCATTCAAAATCGTACACATTAAAATTAATTTCTAAAAGTCCATCCATTGTTTTACAAAAAAAAACATTCTTTTCAATGCAAATCGAACAAACAGTGAAGTTTGGTATTCAGATCGCGAAATAAGAGAAAACTTCATATAATTAGCCATGTTTTCATGCACATACTATTCTTTATTTCCAATTAAGGATTTCGATACCGAAGGTACCAAATGATGCCCTTTCAGTAGCAACTAATCATTTCATTTCCATGCTCCAAAAATCTTTCCGAATATTCCCAGGACAAACATAATACAGTACTTTGGATAATCAAACCGGCAAATTATATAGCCGTATAGTCCTTGTATTCTGTTACCTCAGAATTTAGGCGTGAAACCAACCCATTTGTTAGAAATTAAATCATTTTGTTTGCAACAAAAAGATCACCTTTGATTTGATTATAGTTTAGACGCGCCATCAAAGTAATCTTCTCATTTCTTTTATCCTATGAACATACACTGATATCTTCAAAGCAATAAAACCGCTGTTAGAACCTCATCTGGAGGATCCCAGAAACAGAAGAAATCTACTCTTCCGATTTAACCTCTTCTTTTCTTTCTTTTTCATCAGCTGTCGCCAATTCAATTTGTATTTTATTAGCGAACGGGACGGCGCGAAACTAATCTCCTGATGAAATCTAATTTCCGTGACTTGTCAGGGAGAACACGATGATTTCTGGTCGCATCTTCAAAAAAAATAAAGGTCGGATATAAGGGTCGTGGTTTTATGGCTCGCCGTACCACACGTGGATGGTTCCATCAATTTGGAGGGAATTGAAGGACCGATTTGATATCCATGGAAGCTTTAAATGAGTTTTTTCGGAAGGTTGGAAGGGTGTATCAACAGGGATCAACCAGTTAATTACACGAACAGGGGGAGCGAGCACTCCTATACCTCAAGGCCTCCTTAATATCTTGTCTACACAGTTTTGTAAGACCATAAACAATTGCCGGCAATTTCCTTTTATTATTAAAGTTGGTAAAATACTATAAATTCAAAGCAGATGTAAAGATTGTATACCCTAAAGTGGACCCCGAAATACAAGGTGAAAATTATTTAGATACTCGGGACGTGGTGCACAATACATTTACGCAGTTATTTGTAATTCTCGTAATCTCTATTGGCTTTCAGTCAATCAGCTATTGATAATTTGGCTACATCGTTTCTAATCTTGCAGATCCTTTTCATGAGCTTTGAAGTGTGCGATATCATTGATGAACAAAATACTACGTGAAATAAAAACTTCGAAATGATGACCAAAACTGCAGTTTACACAATAGCACCAAACACAGCCGTTATGTCCATAAATTGTAGTTTGGAAGGAATTAGTGGCCAAAAGACAAAATATTATTAAAACGACAAAAATAAACATCAAGCCTCTTAAAGATAATCTAGAGAACCTAATAAACTTGTAATATGTGTTTTCTTACCACGGGTGAAGACGTACGATTAAATCATGTACAGTGTTTAGGTATAAGTCGTAATAAATAGGAATTGTGCAGCTTTGAACCTTTTAAGTAGACAACATAATATCAATAAGCTGCTAAAAGCTAGGAAAGATTCAACCCGTACGTTCTAAGCTAGCCCTACTTGCCTTCTTTCATGGCTATAGCACACGCTTAAGGATAGTTAATTTGCCAGCAATCCATTAAAAGTGACTAAATTGTATATATATGTATTGCACCATGAATACAAATAAACGGTGCTATGTAGTACAGATTTTTTAGTGATGGTCTAACGATTATTACCTTAAAATTACATTCGATGCGGGCATTCTGGCATTACCAAAAGACATTTTAGTAATCGTTATAACATCTACAAAATTCGATGCTAAAATTTTCAACTAAATCAAATAATATTTGAAACATTCTCGAATGGTGTGTATCAAGATCAATCAAGGTTATGGGTTAAGGTAGAAATTTTTCTCATACTCTGTTTTTTTTTTAATCTATTGCTCTCACTTTTTATCAGTAGATGTAGTCTTTCGTTCACTAAATTTATTCAATCACTTTTAAAGTAGCCGACTAATTTCGAATCATTTTATATTACATTCAGAGTAACTAAAATATGACTGTGTAAAGCCCACTGAATTTTACAATCACCTCCAATGAGTTAAAAGTATTTTTTTTTAATGAACGTACTGACTTATTGCCATTGAACTGCAGTTCTACAGAAACCACCTTTTAAGATATCTGAAATGTTTATGCTGCACCAAATTTGTTGTTTGTACCTTATCACGACAACATATGTAAATGAATATACGAAACAATTGTAATCCTATACAGTGAAAGAACAAAAATGCATGTGCTGTGATTGTGAACCTCGTTTTCACTGATGGGCCCAGTAAAGACTGTTTCTTTCTTCACTTTCCTTTATCAGCTGTTATCATTTTATTCCAGTTATACCTAAATAATTATATTAAAGATATTGTATATTTGTAAAGCTGAACATTCAGTAAAATTTTCTTTGATTTTATGAGTATTGTCAGTCAAAACAAATAAAGCGAAAACATAATAGGCCTACCTTTAGATGCATGGCCCTACGTGCAAACGGAATTAACTATACTTCGTAACAATTGTGTGCTTTGTTTATTTGTTTGACCTGACTGCTAAGAAAGCATGTGTATATGCTCGTAAGAAGCAACCAGGGGACCGACGACTTTAAGTCCTCTCTCAGAGACTTGGTAATGATGATTAATGCCTGACTAAAGGGCACTTGCGCATCGACTTGGTTTCGAACCCATGACCTCCCGGTTACGAGACCACTGCTGTACCACTGAGCCATCGCGCATCGACTTGGTTTCGAACCCATGACCTCCCGGTTACGAGACCACTGCTGTACCACTGAGCCATCGCGCCTTCTCTTTTGAATACTCTTGTACAATTTAAGTAGATCACCAACAAAGTAGTAATATACACCACATAATGCTGGAGACAGAAACGTTGTAATCGACGCATTTGAATAATGGTTCAGGCTTGATGTTTTAAACATCAAATACCACTCAAGTTTAATTGCAGAGAGATTTTTTCACCTATCTATAGTACTGCCCTGTCCGTTAGTTCTAGACTTTGGACTTCCGTTCTTTTTTCTTTCAATTTTATGAAGACTTATCTCAGATTTCCTGACTGAGTTCGGAGTTGGTGACGGAGTCGTTGTTGGAGGAGAGCTTCGAACACCGTTCCGCACAGTCTGGTACCCGCTACCCTGGAACCGCGAGACCTCGTTGCCATCGGGACCAGCGGTCATACCGGCGTAGTCATCGCCGGAATCGCAGTTCTGCACCTGGATGAAGCCACATAAAACAACTTTGAAGATGAGCTTATGGAACGTCCTCCTGAACTCACGGTTACTGAAAGCATACAAGATTGGATTCATTGCTGAGTTTGCGTGCGATAAAATAATAGCGGTAAGAAGGATCGGGTACGGTACCGGTTTCCATAGCAACGAAATACAATTAGTAATGTGAAGTGGTAGCCAGCTAATGGCGAATAGTAAAATGACAATGGCTAGAAGCTTCGCCGCGTTCCCCTCTTTTACAGCGAGCCGCGAACGTCTCCGAGACATGTCGTCCTGACTTCCTACGACTGTTCTGGATATTGCAGAGTACTGAATACGGACAACTTTGAAAATTTTCACATATACAAAAAGCATCATGACTAATGGCGGCAAAACAAAGCCAAAGAAGTTAAAGTATACCATGTAGCGGAGATCTATGTGTTCGACAAAAATGCAGTAGCCATGTTCCGGTTCGCCCATGTTCCATCCAAGTAGAGGGGTTAGTCCAATGATAAAGGCCAGGACCCACGTCGCGAGCAAGATCATGATGGCGCACTTAGAGGTCGCAACGCGTCTGTACTTGAATGGACGCGTCACGGCGAAGAACCGGTCCAGGGCCACCGCAAGAAGACCAAAGATGGAACTCTGCGTGAGTGCCACAACGAAAGAGTTCGTGAACAAGCACGCGTAGAAGTTATTATGAGGAAGCCCTGCGTTCGTCGCCAGCGCGAACGGGATGGCAAACATCCCAACCATCATATCTGCGATGGCCAGGGATACAATGTAGTAATTGGTGACGGATCGAAGTCGTTTGTTGTAGTAGACGGCCCAGATGACGAGGAAATTTCCGAACGTCGCTGCGATGGCTATGGGAATCTCTGTCGCCATACCGGCGATGATATACGGGGCCTCGGGCTTGTAGTCCGGTTCTGTGTCATTGAACGATTCAGACATTGTACATCCACAACATTAATGCTCAGTATGAAACATCAAGAATGATGAAGTACTTCCCGCTATACAAAGCGAAAAATTTAGAATCAACCCGAAAAGCGTCTGATGGTGAAGCCTCCAACAGTTGATTGTTGCGAAGTCGAAGTCTTAAAGCTTCCTCGTTAACAGACGACTAAATAAAATCAATAATTTCCAGTAATCCTCCGCAAGCAGACTGTGCTAATGGAACTGATGACCCTACATGAACTCACACCCTGACATGTTTCATACAGGTGAGGAAACAGTGCCTTAAACCATCATTCTAGGATGAATTCCGCGATCCATAATCAAAATTCAAACTTCTAATGGGTAGAACGCAATCATCACATACCGCGATTTGAAGTTGTGTTATGAGGTCGCGTAAACACTGTTAAACCGCTGGTTGTATCACTGGTATACATGGGAATCGAAATATTCCAATTGTTTGTAAAGAATCGTTCCCTTAGTCCTTACGCATGGACCGTGTCGTTGATACAATCACTCCCTGCAAAAAACAATGCGGAGGGCGTTGTCATAGTAGAAATATAATAAACGGCCATGCAATAGCAGTGAAGCATGTCTGATCTAATTTTTGTTTTCTCATTCAATTCTAGTCAGATCTATTCACCCGAAGAGAGAGCAAAATTCGGCGATTATTATCCTCACTCTCCGCACGGACCATGTAATGAATCATCAGATTTCCATCAATATGCTAAATGATCTCCATGTAAAGGTATAACGTATTGCGTCTCTACCTTCGGTGAGCTAAGACGTGATGAATGTATTCTTTGGATCTCCAGACATTTCCGCGTCCTGCATTATGTTGGTCTATTGATGATTCTTGACAAGTTGCTTCACACAGGGCTCTTTGTCTCCTCGGCACCTGAAACCAAAATGAAACAGAAACAAATTATTGTCACCATACTAACAGACAAGTGTAGTAAGTCATGTTTGTGCAATGAAAATGATACTACTTCATGAAAATTTCCAGGGATAACTGCCAATTAAAATACACAGGAAACAAAAGAGTCGGTCATTGACATTTTTGTTTATTTAAGTAATCATATTTTCTTGAACACGATCGCAAAGGCGTTGAAATAAATCATCCTAAGGCAATTTCACTGAGTAGCCCTGTGCGTCACGTATAACGTATACACAATTTAATGTGCGAACATGGCAACGGTGCACCACATACACGCGCGTATGATATCTATAGGCAAGATAATAGGATATGGAAACTATTTCTTGAGAGCCTCTGAGATCATGTTCTGGCTGGGTGATCATTGATACAGTTCCATCGTAGAGTCGATGCTCTCTTTCTCTCCCTCCCCCTCTCCCCCTCTTTTTTCTCTCTCTCACTATCTCTCTCCTACCACTCTCTCTTCCCCCTCCCCCTCTCTCCCTTCCCCCTCTCTCCACCTCCCTCTCTTTCTCTCCCTTCCCCTCTCTCTCCTCCCACTCGTTCTCCCTCCCCTCTCTCCCCTCCCTCTCCCTCCCTCCCTTATTCAAACTATCCCCGGGAGATTTGATTAACCGAATACTTTAATTTACAGCAAGGTGTGAGGTAAATAACAAATTCAGGTCGTTGAACATCTCCCGTCGTGAAATGCAAATGTTAGCCCGAGTCATTATGCGTTCTAATCAATTCGTTATTGGAGCCGACGATATAATTCAGGTCATTGTAACAATACTCCGGGGTATATTTTGTTAACAGCTCGGAGTAAAATGCTAATTTCTGTTTAAAACCAAGAGGCTGGGTAAGGCTTGTTTTATACCGAACCAACAGGCTGGGTAAGGCTTGTTTGATTCTTTACCAACAAACTGGGTGAGGCTTTAAACTCTCATGGAGATGATCACTATTCATCATCTTTGCAAATAATCTTCTTTCAATTATTTATCGCACCCGTTGGACTGTTTTTCTTCTAGCATACACACAATTCTATATCTTTGAATGTAAACAATCGATCCAACTAAAAAACAAAAAAAAACATAAACACATACACATAACCGTAGAAGCAGTTATGAAGAACAGAAAAACAGAAAAAGATAAATGATTTCCACCATGTCACGAGCATCTTATACATAATTATTGTTGAAAGGTTTTAACACAAACCAAGGTAACATTTAACCCCCCCCCCCACCTTCCCCCTCCTGACCCGACTCGACATTTATATTGAAGCTGACACAGGATTACTGTCGATATGGTCAATTTGTTTAAGAACACTCCACTGTACATGATATACGACACATTTATCAAACGCATGAATCACCTAATATTATATTCTACGAAATAAGTCTCTTGTTGCATTAATGTTAATATTTGTCTTATTATCCAATAAACCGGACACGATCCCGACACTAAATATCAAACCAAAACTCGGTCGTTCCAATTGACGTGATAGCGAAATAACGAGAGCGAAATTAGAATTGTATCATATCCACGCACGGTACCATTTCGACCCTAGACAACGTGCACAATCGAAGTGCGTTATCATTACAAAGTAACGTCACAAAGCTTCCAGTTTTGGGCTACGATGCGACAACTTACACTTTTAAATGTCGCCATTGAGCTAATTAGGTCATTGGCGCTTGGAGGGGCGCAGCGCGCCAGGGCTAGGCACAGAATTATAATGTTTTATTTCCCTAAACTGTGTCATGGCGGAAATAAATGTATATATGTAGACATTAGGGGTCCAATGATCTCAATTCAATGACGCAATGTAGAATTTGGCGGAAACAAGGCGGTAAGTGGCGATATGGGAGTTCTTTATACAAAAAAAGGTCTCAATATTCATGCGATCATACTCATGTTATGACCGGAATGTGCAGCGAAGGCCGAGAATCGAAATGAATCAAGCGGAAGTAGAACATCATTATCCTTAAGCTGCCAATTTTTATTACCAGAGGGGATAAAACCAAGCGTCCTAAGAAAGCTAGACACATTTGCCATTCTTATCCTCTCATGTTTACAAACTCAGTTTCCCGGATACAATACATTTCAAATCCTCGAATTAGAATGAAAGAAGATAATATATTAACTCTACAAATTCAGATTATTTTGTTTGTATTAAAAAGGATAGATTCCCGAAAAGGCAAGGCACATAAGTAACTTTACCATCATAATGGGGACTATGATAATTATCCACACACTAGCAAAAAAGATGGTTTAAGTTGGCTGAAACTGTAAGCACATAAGATATATTAAACGAAAAATATCACCACTTGATTCATTATAATTATTCAGCATAGTTATAATATTGCTAGATGTATATAAAAAGTGAAATTATGCTCTTCCAAAGAATGTGCCTACATTAGCAATGCGTGTATCGGAGATACAAAATGTAGAATGCGTGGAAGAGCGAGAGAGACAGAGAGAGAGACAGAGAGAGACAGAGAGAGACAGAGAGAGACACAGAGAGACAGAGAGACAGGCAGAAAGACAGAGAGCCAGACAGTAAGAGAAAGAAAGAAAGAAAGGAGATATCAAAACCATTAATTTGATGGAAATTGTTGCCATAGCAATGTACCTGTCATACAAACATGCTATTAAACATAATTATTAATGGCCGGGGAAAGGTTTTTAGTTGTGCCATCCGCATGACAAAATTTCCGAAACGGGTGTTGGTTCATGGTAGTTGCTAACGTTACTATTCAAGCGAAAATGATCATAAAAGATTTTAGGAGCAATATTCCCTTTCAATAGTAATCGTGTACGTATGGATCAGTAAGGCGTTCTCATTTCCGCGGTGAGAACCTAATATATACATGCCTTCGATCGATCCGTGGATATGCAGAGAGTTTTTGAAAAAAGGCACTTTGAAACTGACAAGGCGCCAAGGCTAAAATATTTTACAGTAAAATGTATAACGCCTTATGCACCGAAGATAGATATACTTTGAATATATTTGGCATGGGAATATTTTACGCCGGTGAAGGTAAAATGCATATGCACAAAGAATGTAAAATACATAAAGATTAATAATAACTATCCATTTTTTTATCAATTATTATACATTTAAGAACACATTCATTATTATATTACATAGATAAATATACACATTGTATGTAAGCATTCGATTCAACTTTTTAAATCACACTTTCCAATTAAATTATGGGGTAGAGTAACACTCAATTACCCCTAAACATGGCAGAGTTTAATTTGATCATTTCAATCATGAAATCTCGAAATTTAGATACTTATTGGGATTATTTTTCAGATGAATACCTATCAACTTTATCATTGAATTAATCGTGTTTTACGTTAAAACAACGTGAAGCGGCATTTAAAATTGAATTCCTAAAGCTTTCCTAGAATTCAAACCACTCATCGCATCATCTGATTATGTGCATCAAGCGAATTATCACTCACTAAACCTGCCTAGTCACTACATCTCAATATCGATGAGATCGTTTTTTTGTTTTTTTTCCAGTAGAGTGATATTTTGCGGCTCCAATTCAAATTCAATTCCATGCGTTCCAGAGCACAATAAGCGCAATTATTCAACAAGCGAGAAATTATTTTTTTAAAGACAAGTGAAATAAATGGGTATGGATCAGTCGCATGATATAGGCAAAGAGGAGGCTGTTCACGGTTTTTGTTCTTTTATCAGGTGGTTTAAAGGGATAGTTGAGTTTTGGTATAGCCTATATATAGAGGGCGCTACACAAAATATTTTGTTGTGAGATAAAAAAATAAAAAAAACTGAGTGTCAAATTTGAAAATGCATACAATTTAGATGACAAAATCATCTTTGTTTGATCAAAATGTGTTCAGATACTGCTGAAATATCCATAAATATAACCACAAATATTCGTTAATTTTGAACCAGCCGTTGAAAAAACGAGATAGCGCCTTACACGTTTTATTCCAGACAATGCCAATGTTGGCTTTTTCGTGTTGGTTATAATACGCACAAGCAGCCGGCCCATGTATTGTTATTATCATTAAATTATTAAATTAACGGTCCCCGTATTTTTTCAAAAGTGGAGCTTAATTGGTATGATCGGATTTAATCTAAATTTCACACATTTTGGGGTCTAAAATTACCTTCATAGCACTTTTAGGTCCTAAAAGGGCACTAGAAATGTCATAAATAAGAATAAGAGCAATAACCATGCACTTTGAAGGCATTTGCGGTCTGAAACAAGAACTCAACTGTCCCTTTAATATCAAGTGAACACCAATAGTTCGTTCCTGACATTTCATCTCGCAATATCAGTAATATATAATTTGTACATCTCTGTCTGACTACCTTATAATTTCAGCAACGCATTGGCCAGCTCTGCCTTATTAGATAAATCTTTATTTCCTTTATATAAATAAATGAATGTAATTGCAATTCCTTATTTATTATTTCCTCTGGCATGACTGCGTAACGATTACGATACAACTAGATCCATTCCCGATGCACTTATAAAAGGCAAGACCATTTCCCGCGCATTACGAAAATCGTTTGGGAACGTAATAATTGTAATAAATAAGCCAGCGAACCCGCCAAAAATCATTCAGTTGCGCTGTAATTGTTTCCTATCATGTCTATTTTATATTGCCTCCACGCTTGTGAGTAATGGTCTGCAGTTATCCACAGGCCAATTGCAAATAAAAACGAATTAACCTGACTCTGAATAATGAAACCGGTCAATTTCCAGTAATTACAGAGCGGCGATTTATCGAATGACATTGCGATGGTTGATGATGATGCCCTACAAAGTAAATAACTGGGGACCCATATTTTTCTTTCATATCAACCATGCTTTATTATGATCATTGCTGAATTGTACATGTAACAGTGTATCAAATATAGTTTATTTGTTACGTAATAGCAAAAAATACAACAACAAGAAACAAGAAAACAAATCAAACAAAAACAAATGAAAATCAAAATAATTGGGTGACCTCCCCTCGATATTGCTTAGCTAAAGAGTACAATCTTAATGTCAAAATGCAATTTGTAAATCAGTTCGAAAGATTATGGGAAGCAGCATCGCGTTTCGACAATGGTACGTAATTCTTTTCCAGTTACTCATCTTTAAATATCAATGATTTTAGGGTGCTGGTATCGTGTTACAAATATAATTCGCTTTATGATAACACAGAAAATGAACATGCGTGTGTCTTGATATTATTTAACTCAGGTTAACATTCATATCCTGCCGTAGATGTCCAACGAGCCTCTTTAATCTTTTAAAAGAATGACAAGGGAGAGAAGGACTGAAAATGGATTATTGTGTGGCATTTTAACTCAATTTTGAGTCCTTAATGGGCAAACAGACTTCCTAAGAGATTTTTTTAATTTTATAACCTGACATAAGAGTAATCAATTCAAAGCATAGCTCCAGGATTATATACCGACAAATAATAGACATTGGAAAAAGAGGATATACACGAAGCATGAAAAGACTCTTGAAAATTACTTTTTTGACAAGACGCCCTCATGTTCCAAGAGGCCTGAGGAAGACAGCTGGATAAATTTGATATCGATTGCTACACGATAGCGACATTGTCATCATTCTGTTATTTGCGCAAGCAATCTAATTACAGTGACAGTTAAAAAGCTTACGCCTCAAAACTACCCATTGGGAGAATGACCTCTTCATAAAATCGATTTTCGAAGTAAGGACAGGGTGGATGACTTTTCTTTTAGCTTTTTGCGATGATTTACAGGTGCATATGCACGCATGGGGTATATTTGTTATAATTGTATTTTGCACGAATACGATTGAAGTTACTCAGGCAATATTGATTCGTTTTCAGGAGTATAATGTACATAAAGAAACGATGAAATATAAAACAAATTAGGTAAACTATGTACTTAACAGTTTTCCATTGGGCATCTGTAATTTATTAGATTCGATAAATCTCCAGTGAATATCTCATTTTCAGAATTAACCTCGACTGACTTTGTTTGAAGATTAATGATTTAAGATTTATATCAACAAACTGAATATTAATAATCGAACAATAATGTAATAATTCAAAAGTGGTCTAAATCTACAGTGTCAATGTTTGTTCTCCTTCACAAACCTGTTACTCGACCAAATCATGTGATAAACCAGCACTAATCATTCTTTTCATAATCCACTCCAATTTGATTGAATTGTAATCACACGCGGAAACGAACCGGGTCGCTCGCTCTTTTTCGAGAGTGCAATGAACTGTAGATGCGAGCATTCCACCGTTTTCATCGATCAGCCTTGTCCCCCATGCTCCTACACGCCTATCCCCCAGGCACACGCAGATAATTAAGTTTATTCAAAAATTGTTGACAATCATCCCTTTCCCCCAAAGTGGGAATGAAATCACGCTATGATGAGATTAGAGGGTGGACCTACGCAACAGGAGAGTGTGTGCTCACGGGAAGTGAAAGGGTCCATCGCTCGCGCCTTTTCATTTCTATCCAATTTCACGAAGTTTTGGAGCATGTGACAATGCGAGCCGGTGCTTTACTGGTGATTGTGTTACAAGTCTGACAGTTTTTTTTTTTTTTTGTCGGTAGCGTGAAGCTACATCGCCCTTTCGTGTACAGACAATATAGAGTTAACGAGATTAAATGGAATGGAAAACTTAGCATTATTTTTATCCGCGCATGTTCTGCAAACAGTAACATTTTTAAATCATGTTATGAAAATAAACGGAAAGAAAGCCAAACAATCATAACAGAGAAGAGAAGAGGGAGATTGGAAGGGGTGGGGGTTGAAAGAGTACGGTAAGGAACTTTGTTGTTTCAGAAGTTAAGAGCATGCTCTTTTCCGCTGAAGAGATAGATAAAGACAGGAAAGAGAGAGAGAGAGAGAGAGAGAGAGAGAGAGAAGATGAAGAAGAAAAAGGGGAAGAATAAGAAAAAGAAGAAGGGAGAGAACAAAATTGAGAGGGTTCGAGAAGTGGACGAGAGAGAGAGAGAGAGAGAGGGGGGGGGGACGACGAGACGATATTGAGAGAGGTGGGGAGATGAGAGAGAGAGAGAGAGAGATAGACAGAGAAAGAGAGAGACAGACAGAGAGACAGAGAGATAGACAGACAGACAGACAGAAAGACAGGAAGAGAGGAGAAAGACTAACACGAGGGAACGAACTTCACGTCTTCATGAGATATCATACATGAAGTGTGGCGCCGGAAAAGAACCAGATCATCTTTAGATTCAGTATTTTATTTGCATAAAGAATGCGAACAAGAACTAAAATTGTCAGAAATGAATCATACTTTATAAATCATACACACTTTACAAAAGAATGATTGCCTGTTCGCACCTCCACTCCCACTTTCAAATATACATCTTGGAAATTAAAGCTGGTGAAAAGTACCTGGATTTTAAGAATCCATATAATGACTAACTATACATGTCTCCGTACCCTGGGAGACTTCCTAAGCAAATGTTTATCATACGTTGAAGTGGACGGGACATGGAGATGTTTTTATAGCAAGCTAGACGATATAGCCTCAACAACCGTGGGTCAATCGTACGAATGAATAATTCAATTCTGAGACAAGACGACGGGTGATGGGTTGACTTAACTAATGGTCACTTGGAGGAGTGAGTTTGATTAAGACCAATGGTGGTGCTTTGATTGACCGTTTGATCGTTACATCTGCGAGGTATTCCTAGGGCATGACTCTTCTACTCTCGGATAAACTGGAAAGAGATGGTGTGAAAGGAAGTGGGAAAGAGAAAGAGGGAGAGAGGGAGAGGGAGAGAAAGGTACTAAGAGAGAAGTAGCAATCAATAGAGTATGCAGAGAGATATAGCGAAAGATAAAATAAGGAGGGAGAAAGGAGATAACTAGAGAGATAGATACAGAAAGAGGAGAGAAGGGGAGAGAGTAAAAAGAGATATCTAACCACCATTATTACTAGTATTGTACAAAGATATGGAGAGAGAGAGGGAGTGAAAAGAGTGGGTAGAGATCGAGATTGAGGTACGAAAAGGGTGAAGAAAAGAGGAAGGGAGAGAGAGAGATAGAGGGAGGGAGAGAGGGAAAGAGATAGAGAGGAAGAGAGAGAGAGAGAGAGAGAGAGAGAGAGGAGGGAGGGGGATAGAGAGAGATATACATTAGTTGCAATACATTTTCAAAGTACTCCCGTGTAACAGCGTTTACTCCTTATCAATTAGTGACGGGCGAGGCGAGAGGGGAAGAGGAATAACGACAGAGAAAATAGATGAAAGAGGAGAGGTATATAAAAAAAAATTAGGAGAGCAAAGAAAGGGATTTAAGAAAGGGAGGCGAAAAGGGGAGATGAAGAGGAGAAGAAAGGATGGAATACAGAGTAACTAAGAAGGATGGAGAAAGAGAGAGACAGAGAGAGGCAGAGAGAGACAGAGAGACAGAGGGATATGTATATAACATTATATATGTATAGAGAGAGAGAGAGAGAGCGAGAGAGAGAGAGAGAAAGAGAACGAGAGAGAGAGAGAGAGAGGGAGATAAAGGAAGATAAAAACCATCTACTTAAACAAGGGGATAGCATGTTACAGAATGGAGACATTTGGGGGAGAAAGAGAGAAACATCTTCAACAAAAAGGGTCAACGTACCCTCACTGTACCACATCTGTTGAAGTAGAAAATACACCTACGCGGAAACACCAAGATGGTTTGACAGACGATGAAATAAATGGAGCTTCATATTACGCTTGAATGCATTCATCAATCATGCTTATTTCATTTAACAATCTTCTGGTAAAATATTCAAATTATTTCGAGTAGGATTTATCAAATGTATCCCACAACCGAAATGGAGCGTATATACATTGTTGACAGTTATCTAATCTATCCTCTGAGTTTTTAGTAGAGTCAGTAGAGTATTTAGTTATCATTGCAAAATAAATTATATGTTATTGATTCGAGATAAATATATACAATAGAATGAACATAAGTCTACATATAATATTCCGGATTTCATAGGAGCCTGATGGACATAATGTTGATTATTGATTTCTAAAGTTTACTACACTTTTTAATAACCAAAACAAAAATCATCTTTTATTGATTTGAAATAAATAAAACAATAAAAGAAACATTAGTCAATGTCACTCCGCATTTTCAGTGATAGATATAATGTGTATATTTATTTCCTAGAATGGATACTGCGCATGCTGGTTGGTTTATCTTAAAGCTTAAACGTTTTACATTTGTTGGCAATCAAAACATAATAATCACTCAATCAAACACACACACAAAAAGTTTGAATATGGATGTAACTTCTGGAAGCAACAACATGAATAAAAAGATCTTTATGAAATGTCAGAGTTTTTCGAACAACTTACCTTAATGATCATATTAAAATAGTTTGAACATGCGCGTGACATATGAACGCAAATATTAATGACCTTAAAATATGTCCAGAGATAATTTAGCAAACCGCTCAAAACTCTTAATAATTCAAATAAATTCATAATTTTGGAACGTCTTTTCGTCATATCATATAAAATTATATTTATTTGTTTGATTAATTTTTTGTTTATAACAGTGTAAAGAAAACATATCGATTGGGTAAAGAATATAAACCAAGACTTAAACAACATTATTATTTATATTATGTATATCACATTATTGTATTTAATCATCGATTTATTAATGTTTTATAATCGAAATATAAATACAATGCAATTACTTGGGTCTTTCTATTAATGTGAGCAAAAACATTCTAGGTTTGAATGTACAAACGACCATTAAATAAATGAATAGAATTTCGTCTCTGAATAGGTCCTCACTACACGATCATTGTCAGAGATTGAAAAAACTAATAACCAACGGCGTTTTTATTACCAGGTACACTTCACTGTGTAGTGTGCGTGCAAAAAGATACCTCAGCCACAACGCCAAACCGACTCCACACCAATGTCAAAATCAACCGAATCTTTTCAATTCGGGGTAATGTAATTTCTGTTTGCCCTGTTGTCGGTCTAGTGTCAGTCTCATTGGTGTGACTGTGTTATTACACCTCGGTCAAACGGTCAAACCGCCAAACCGGCTCCAAACCGGATCCAGATCGACCGAATCTTTTCCTGTTCGGTTTGTTGTCGGTTTTGATAGGGTGACCGTGACTATTTCATTACACCTTGGTCACACCGCCAAACTGACTCCAAACCGTTTCCAGACCGACCGAATATTTTTTTGTTCGGTTTGTTGTCGGTCTGGTGTCGGTCTCGTTGGTGTGACTTTGTTATTACACGTCGGTCAAACCGCCAAACTGACTTCAAACCGTTTCCAGACCGACCGAATATTTTCCTGTTCGGTTTGTTGTCGGTCTCGTGTCGGTCTCGTTGGTGTGACTTTGACTGTGTTATTACACCTCGGTCAAACCGCCTCGTTGGTATGACTGGGGTATTACCCATATTAAAACGTGGCGACCGTATTAATTTATTTTGACTTTCTCTTCACCCCATTTCACTGCAAGATGACGATGCGCATAGCCAATGAAGACATGCCCTTGAGGTTCTAACCTATGTGTGCGTATGCGTGATTCGTGATTAATTTGTCGGATATCAGACCCGACAAAAAGTGTTACAAAGTGTAACCTTGGGCATCGAAAAAAGTCATTTCTGGTTAACGGAAGCGGTTCATTACAACATGTACTCATGTTATTAACAGACAGACAAGAGAAGCTTGGTGTGGGGACATGGGTAGGGCAGGTATGGAATCAAACTTAATTAGATGCGCGATTCCGAAAAGATTGGCATTGACTTACACGTATGATGCACCAAATGAAAATCTGACAGCCGGAATTCTGATTTCCGAAAGCGATTAACTGTTGATGTGTCAGGAAAAAGGAGCTAGGGTCAATCAAGAATGGATGGAGGCAGAATTCGAGGGCATCGCCGCTCCATAGGACACACAGTTAATTTGATTATCCGATGGTGGGGGCTATACTCCTCCCCTCACCCATATTTAAGCCACATACTTTACGCAAGAAATTGAAGGGGGATTACGAATAAGGTAATATAACCAATACAACATAATCGGAGACTCTAATTGTTTGCACCACCATCTAACTAACCGGATGGCTCTGGTCTAAAAGCCTATGGGAAGGAGACAATTTAGTAGTCAATGGCTTAATAAGTTTCAAGGGGTTCTTCAATGAATACAATTACGAATTCCTATGATCGATCTTTGTACACATATCTATTTTTGTTCATGTGAAATTGAAACTACCCTTTTTACCTCGTATCTAGAAAGCAAGTACTTAACTGAACTAATTCAATATTGTCCTCTAGGTATTATCATAAGTGGTACCAATGTAAAATATACAATGTGGTTAGTGGTTACCACTTAATCACGATTGTGTTGTTTCGTCGTAACCACGCATCAAATTTCTTACCATTATCAACCTTGATCAGTTGAACATCATACTGTCCAAAATGCACGTTTGAATATATCTTAGTTATGTGCACAGACTTTCTGATTACATTTTCTTCAATTTTAATATAAAAAAAATGTGCTCCGAAAAACTAGATTCTCCGAGATATAAAAAGAATGGCAGGTTTCTATAAGCCTATTGCGATATAAATCAAACAAAATCATTTACTCTGTGACTATAATGCCGCAGCTTTTTCACCCGCGACACTGTGATCGTACCAGTTATCAGCACTATGAAAGTCATCAGCTTATGTTATCCCTTTGATTTAGCGGGGAATCAATGATAACACCTCAGAATACTTGGACAGTTGTCATTTATATCCTTTCCAATCAGCTACATTCTATTCATAGTAACAAAAACCTCAATTTGGATCGCTCTCAAACACAAATTCACGAGTACAACGTCCTTCCTGGTTGGAAATGACTGTCTAGGAGATATAAACAGTTGTGTTTTGACGAGGCCCTTCTTAACAAGAGGATTTCAGTTGACGATACTGTTTTTGTTATTAATTAAGTGTACAATGATTTTGTTTCATGGTTCACGTGTAAGATCATGCAATTTCGTTGAGGAAGAGAAAAAAATTGTCTAGAAATACTGATTATTTAGTAGATATTCTGAATTGTTTAACAGGTATTAACATAAAGAGACAAAGTAATGTAATGCGCATGAAAATTTAAACTTGCGTTATCTTGATATTAAAACTACTAACAATTAAAAGACAGTGGCGAATCTAGGGCTGCCAAGTGAAAATGTGATGTGCATAGAAAAACACCATCATGTGTCCAGACCCACACAGTATCCGCATCGTCATTGGGTCACCCCTTAGCAAAAAGCTGGATCCGCCCCTGAAAGAACTGGACACAGTTACAGCTAAAAGGGACTACATAAAGAGTCGAAGGTGTGGCAGCAGATTTCGGTCGAATGTTTATAGTCGTTCAAGTTATATTGAGAATACTAAGAACACAAATTATTAATTTCACTTTTACCAAAATTAATCCTTTTTATTTAGGTCTTTCACTTTTGAAGCAACTTTATTTTGTATTAATATTAAATGCATCATTACTAAATATAAACATTAAAAAACACTCAGTTTGATATTGTCTATGAAACTTAGAAAGCGGAAACTGGATACAAACAAGAAGACGTAGCAAAAGTATTTTTGAGAAAAGTAAATTAGGCAATTTAAATTCGTATTTCAAAGATTATGTTATCGAAATTGAAACGAAATCTGAATCACAATTATTGAAGAGGAAGGCAGAGAACAAATCAGGCTTGGGAAAGTAATTAGAGCTATAAAACTTGTATGAAAAATCGATTTGATTCCTCTTCACGGATCAGGGAGACTGGATGAATAATGAAATAATCATATTTTTATAAAAAGGTTATTATTGCAAGGATAATATTTCTTCATTTTCATGAAGGAATGACAATTTGATGGGAAGAGGGAGGTCAGGATTGGTTTGACCTAATTGTATTTAAGTATTCATTTCAGCTCTTGCCGTGAGATTTCAGAGATCAGGGAACGAAAAAAATATATATTCTCTCCCCTCCACTCCCGCGTACTCACAATCACCGACTTCCTTTTAGTATTGGGTCGACATTTTATTGATGAAATTTATAAAGGAATTTGGTTTAATGACCTCGAGGTGCTCTTGAAAATGCACCTCCATGGTTATAACGATCAGTGCATTTTAATAACTCAGAAGAGTCGTTATTTTAATGCTATTAGACCCCAAAGTCTCCTGAAATTCACATAAGAATTAATTATATGTTTCCTGTCAGAAGGTTATCGGCATTGTGACCCCCTCACAAACCCCTGAATCCATATCTGCTCGTGCTTACAGCTACATCTATATATATCAACCCACTTTTTTCATATAACAGTCTGTGCCCACCCCCCATCCTCGTCTGGGACCTCCTGAAAGGGGTTTTTCTGGGTCAGTTATTAATGGTTATTTCTCACGACGTCACAATCGGTTTAGGGACATGTTACAGTTTTCTCATCTGGGAATAAAATAGAAATGCCTCGAAAATATAAATGAATTTAATCTGTTTTTCTCCACCTCTTCGTTGATAATATGAGCTCAAACAAAACACAGACTATTTTTTCTTGAATATGCGGAGGTGTTGGTAAATAACACTCCAACGTTTGGCACCTTCGAATGTAGTTTTCAAAAGGTCTCACAATCTAATCGAAACTGAAAATATATCCTTCGTGAAATTGGGTCCTTTAGCAAAACCTCTTAAACTAGAGCTAAGCAGTCAGTCATGATTTACATCACAGTGTATCATTGAGATGGTAAAGTATTGCACTAATAATCATTACCATTATTAATATGCCAACGTCATAAGTGATCATTCTCATCAACATTTCGATTAGAGTGTTTTGATACGCCCATCATAGTAACAAGTGCAATAACCCCACTTTTCCATCTATATCGAACGCAAATACAATATTATGTTTATTCATTGCACATTTAAATGCGGACTCTCATCGATGTGCCAATGTGTTTCATAGCAGAGAAGAAGAATCACGGCATAATCCTTTCTATAAACACTCAAAGATGTAAGATGGCCATGATATTTTATTTCCCGGATCAGACTTCCTGCTACAGTACACGCCCCCACAACACAGCAAGGTGCCAAGTTTATGTTCTCTATCGTCACAAAATATGTTTTACTTCAGAAAAA